>CAIGRS010246686.1:0-17768 GCA_903798395.1 Fraxinus floribunda
CTTTGTGAACTCTTCCCTTGATATTATCTACGTGGGCTACTGCCTAGTGGATTGCAATCCAGTTTTGTAAGAATGGGCCAGCCCATTAACCCGACCCAGAATCTAACTTTCGCTGTGCTAATTCGATCCCAACTATTCTAGTCCCACATCGAATGAACTCAGTTACTTTTTCCGGTTTATGTTTGAGATGCGAGGAAGTGTAGTTTGTCCCTTCGGGGACATCCGATAAAATTGGAACGTGACAGAGAAGATTAGCATGGCCCCTGCGCAAGGATGACACGCACAAATCGAGAAATGGTCCAAATTTTTTTNCCGACCCAGAATCTAACTTTCGCTGTGCTAATTCGATCCCAACTATTCTAGTCCCACATCGAATGAACTCAGTTACTTTTTCCGGTTTATGTTTGAGATGCGAGGAAGTGTAGTTTGTCCCTTCGGGGACATCCGATAAAATTGGAACGATACAGAGAAGATTAGCATGGCCCCTGCGCAAGGATGACACGCACAAATCGAGAAATGGTCCAAATTTTTTTTGCAATATTTTCCGTGGTTCCTCTCGTTTCTCGTCAGGACATTTTTTTTTAGAAAGTCTGATTAGGGTTTCTTTTATGAGCTTTTGGGTGTTCAAATGCATTGATGTGAATGAAATTCCAAAATTTCCAAGCAGAATCATGATTGATGTTGTTGGTCATATTACTCAACCATTTTCCTTTTCCTGGTGCATTGAGCTATGTATAATTTGATATCAGTTTTACAGTGAATAAACAAGGAGGCGGAGTTAAGCAGATGGCCTTACAGCCTAATTGCAGAAAGCCCTTTCACTTTTCTCGTCAGTGTGGCAAGGTACTGTTCTGCTTCCTTTAAATTGCTGTTGAAGATTGAGTCGAACAAAAAGCTATTGCCTTTTCTAATCATTGCGTAAGTGCAGATTAGTAATGTGGGGGTATTGCAGAACATAGAAACTAATAACATAAACATTTTGTCTTAAATAGACCGAATTTGTATAAATCTCGTGGATTTGCTTTTTGATAATTTGGGAGGAGAGGAATTCAATGCAGTGTTTTTTTAGAAACAAGGTAGAGAATTGTTTTATGATATTTAAGGTTTGATTTGAATTCCAACTCTGACATTTATGATTTAACCATTTTAAATCTACTGGTATAGTCCGTCTTAGAAATAAACAAAATATAAAACATGAACACTAATAAATTTAAGAGAAAACGAAATACAAAGATTTAATTATTGAAATGTCATCATTTGTCATCTTGACTAATTATTCCATTTGTTTCAATATAATAATTTTACATGAATATACTTGTACGTTTGACCAAAATATGTTGTGAAATGCAACCCGTATTAAATGTTGAGAATTTTCAAAGCCACTGTTGCTAGTGTAGTAGGACTTAGTTGATGGTTTATGGAGTCATCGGTAGCACGAGCAGTGAAAATGGATCATTGGAAGGGGTTGAAGGTAGTGGATTGGGTTTTACATGATAAGAGGAGGGGTTTTTGCGTTTGGCTGTTTGCTAGTGGTGAAGTTGGGAGATTGAAATGGAGTGCTATTGGTGATCGTGATGGACTGGAAGGAGTTGATGTTTTCAGTGATGGTGATGATGGATTGGAGGTTGCAATGTGGTTTAAAGTTGATTTGTAGGAGTTGTGAATTTATTTTTTTTACCCAAAAGAAATTGCAGATTTGTGGGAGAGGTTTGCATGGTGAAAGTCATGGGAGAAAGTCGGAATGGTGGTGATGGCTCTATGCTGAAGAGAATCTGGTTGATGCCAGCCATCATGAGGCAACGTAAAGGGGAAAGGTGAATATAAATGGAGGAGCAGGAAGCACCAACACAAGCAGCGGCAGCAGCAACCCCGGGAGATGGAGAAAGAAGAATGTTGTGCAAAGGTATGAATTCCCCCACCTACCTGGGACATTGAGCTAATTCTTTAGCTGGATTTGATAAACATCCTAGAGGCAATATTTTTTTAGTTTGGTTGACTATTTGAAAGACGACACCAAATTTCTTGGTATTGAGTCTTATAGTTTGTTTTTATATTCTAACAATTAGAACTCAAAACCACTAACTGGGGGCTAAGCCAAGTTAAATGGGCTTTTCGAGTGCCTTTGAAATGGGATATTGATAGATCAGCAAAGATAATGCCAGTAGTATCTAAGATTACAGACAAGATGGAAAGCATCTGGCCATATGGTCAATTCACAACCAACTTAAATACAAGCATTTGACTTGCGGAAAGACAAATTGAAACCACACATTAAGTCATAGAGACACTTCATCTAGAGACGCCGAATAAATGTTCAGTTCATTAGACGACAATTCTTCCTTATTTCACCTTTTGAACCAGTAAGAGGACTGATGTTCCCCATTTTGACCATAGATTTTACAAATTGGTGGAAGAAAAGAGCTTCATCTTCCGCATAGCTTTTCACCAACTCCATGGTTTGGCGCATGTTTCCAGTCAGCAGAACTTCATCGGAATTGAGAAGCCCTTTGCCCCATAAAATGAGCTTGAAATATGTGTTATCAAATTTAACTGGGGATGCTAAATCAAGCGGTGAAATGTTATTATCTCCACCAACTTTAGGGCAGATTTTTTGTAGGCCATTGTAGTATGTTTTCTCTAAAGTGGCATCTGGTTGGTTGTTCCCATTTTGATTGTATAGCCTTTGTCTGAATGTCACGCATCTTGCCACCCCAATTGTATGGCCTCCTGTAATTTAACTCGAGATAAAATTGTTAAATAAACAGATTATTAGCAGATCATATATGTACACAATTTTTCATCTTTTCACACTACCATGGATCTTTTTCCTGATTATTTAGTAAATCTGATAACCAAGGCATAGTGATATGATATATGAACAAATTCTCTTACCCGAAAGAGCGACAAGATCTTCAATATCCAGACTTTGGCGCTTGAATTTTGTTATGAGGGTTTTGATGGTGGAATTTGGAGCAGGAATATCAGTGTTTGATCTACTGAGACTTGCTGTTTTTGAGTCCCTTCTTCCTAATGGCACTTCCCAATGTGGTCCACCACTCTGTAGCATGGTCATCATAACTGTAAGTTTCTTGTAAAAATCAATTGAATTTTGATCTTGGCCTAACGAAAATGTTTCGAGTAATTTTCTTCGGGCAGTTTTAATTGATAAAANGTGTTTGATCTACTGAGACTTGCTGTTTTTGAGTCCCTTCTTCCTAATGGCACTTCCCAATGTGGTCCACCACTCTGTAGCATGGTCATCATAACTGTAAGTTTCTTGTAAAAATCAATTGAATTTTGATCTTGGCCTAACGAAAATGTTTCGAGTAATTTTCTTCGGGCAGTTTTAATTGATAAAAGAGGTGATACTGATTTTTTCTCGGTAGATAGCAGTAAGCTTGTTATGCTTTTTAATGAACTTGGAAGACTAATTTGAAATGCCTTACTAGTACAACGGAATCCCGAGCAGCAAGGGCGATAATGTCTGCACATGAAACTGTGTGAGGGCATACTGTTTCCAGTTTAGCCTTGATCTCATCAATCACTTCAAATCCCCTTATTGAATTCTTGTTTGGTCCAGAATTCTTTTCACCAACTATTGTAGCACTATCATCTAGCAGGATTGAAGCATCAGAACCCTATAAACAGAATTCAACAGTAGCTAAATTAGTAGGGTGATAAAGTAAATACTTAAATTCAACTAAAATAATTACTCTTTGCATATGAAATCTTAATCAAGCTACCTGCACAAAACAATCATGAAAGTGGAGTCTCAGTAAAGAGGCAGCCATTCTGGGATCTTCTGCTATGGCCTTCTCTAATACAGACATTATAATCTCATTAGCTTGTGGGCATGAAAAGTCGTAGAATTCTGGTGTGAGCCCCGAGTAGCCTCCCCCACCCCAACCATAACCAGAACCCGGAAAAGCGTCTAACAGAGAGCTAGACAGAAAAGAAACTGCTATGAGACAGCGAAGCACCTTGAGAGAAGCCATTAACAACTTAAAAATGTACTAAAACTCTCTTTCTTCTTCGGAGATTGCTTTAAGAAATTCCTATGAATCATCTGTGTGTATGTATATATATATATATAGAGAGAGAGAGAGAGGGAGAAAAAGAGAGCTCATGTGATCAAATCAACTGCTCTTCTACCAAATCCTCCTACTTCCACTACATGCCTCTTATGGCTAAGTGCTAACCATGACCCCTTCAACTTGTAGTATATGCACCTTTATGGAAATGGATTTTAAAGAAAGGAGTTTGAAATTTGTGACAGTGTTTCTGGTTTCAGTTTCACCTGCTCCATGAACATATACAGAAATTCCCATTTGTCATATACTTGATCAGTTACCACATTTGACAATTTACTTTAGTTTTTGTTACATTTATTGCCAAAGTTAACGGACTAAAACAGACAAACAATGCTATAATTAGGGGTTCTAAAAAAAGTTCAAGATGAACATGCTGACCAGTAGTTGAACACAAAAAATCCTTTAGTTATAAAGGGGAATTAATTATTCTTTTTTTCCAGCGATTATCTCAAGAATAATGTCCCTGAATTTTTTACCTTGAAAAAAAAAAAGATTATTATTTAAAAAGAAAATATGTTATATTAAGAACATCGAGTGGTAGTATTGATGGATCAAGATTATACGGGTAGATTGGACTGGATTTCATACGAGATATATAGTGAGCATGTAGAATCGAAGTCTTTTTAGCTTTTGTACCATCTAAATAATAATCCATAGAATATATTGAAAATTATTTTAATGAAGATGTCGAAAAAGAATCTATGAATAGCCTACTAAATGTTTGTCGAACAAATTTTACGTGAAAATTAAGAAGTATGGAAGCGCACGTGAAATATCATGGCTCAATAATGACGTAGAACACAAAGAATCGAGGATCTCCAACCGAAACACGGTGGAAGTTTGATACATTAACTCAATATCCATGTCAATGTCATTCTCAATATTTGT
The DNA here is from genome assembly GCA_903798395.1 of Fraxinus floribunda. NCBI lineage: Eukaryota > Viridiplantae > Streptophyta > Magnoliopsida > Lamiales > Oleaceae > Fraxinus > Fraxinus floribunda. The sequence goes on from CAIGRS010246686.1 coordinate 4,980, forward strand.
CAACAAAATAACTTCAATATTCATTTTATCCTTAAATTTGTCGAGTATGAAACTTAATTTATTGTTACTCTTCTACTAATATTCATTATTATTTCACACATTGTTAGAAGTACCTCCGAGGCACATAAAAATTCTTTTAAACTGGCCAACTTGCACCCATGTCAATTTAAATTTAAAATATATAATCAACTTAACTATATTCGATGTTCTTATATATAAAAAAAAAAAAAAAATGAACGGAGAAAATTTCTGTCAAAAAAAATTGAAATAAAAATAAAATATACATGGGCTGCTACCTAATGCATTGCAAGCCAGTTTAGTACGAACGGGCCAGCCCAAATTTCTAGCTCTAACCCGACCCAAAAGTCTAACTTACACTGTGCAAATTCGATCCCAACTATTCTAGTCCCACATCGACTGACTCAGTTCCTTTTTTTAGTTTATATTGAGATGCGAGAATGTAGAGTTTGTCCCTTCGGGGACATCCGATAAAATTGGAACGATACAGAGAAGATTAGCATGGCCCCTGCGCAAGGATGACACGCACAAATCGAGAAATGGTCCAAATTTTTTTTGCAATCTTGCCGGAAAATTTTCCTTCTTGGTTTTTTGCGATCGAATGATGTTATTTTCGGCGGGTTCCACCAATTAGGGTTTCTTTTATGAGCTTCTGGGTGTTGGATTCATTGCCATTTGTTTTATTCTAATGATTAATGAAATTCTAATTTCTCTAAGAAATATTTTTGCTCATTTCGATTTTTTTTTCTTTGATTTTTATATCAAGGGTTTTATTGTTCAACCAATTTCCTTTTCCTGGTGAATTGAACAATGGATAATTTGATATTATTGTCACAGTGAATACATAAGGGGTGGGCTGATGGCTCTAATTGCAGGAATCCCTCTTCCGGGTTAGTCAACACCAGACATCCGAAATCTTTTTCACGATTTCAATTCCTTTAAATTACTTTTGAAGATTGTCCCCAGAAGCTATTGCGTGTTTTAGCCACTGTGTACGTAGTAATATGAGCTATAGTGAGTAATGACTAATGTAGAATATAGAACTAGTATCATGGTTTTTCTTAGGATTTCAAGTATAATTTTATTGGGATCTTAGGATGAAAGCCTAATATGAATCGAAAAACATTAGCAGAAATGAATTTTGATTTGGCTGTGGAGATGAATTTTCTGATTGATGGGTAAAAATGAATTCTTGGATACAAGTATGTTTGTGTTGACTTGATTTCCCTTTATTCTACTAGAGTGAAATTACAAAGCCAATCCTTAAAGATTTTGTCAATCCATGTAACTTTGGATTGCCCTCTTCCTTTAAGAGTTTATTATGATCCATCTAACCGCCTCTGCTCATAGGCTTAAACAGTCTCAAATGATTCTCCCACAATTTATCCTTACCTTAACCAACTCATGAATATATTCACTTCTTAATCTCTATTCTCGCCTTATGACTTATCTACCTTAACATTCTCATCTTGATTAGACTGAATTTAAATTTGTAGGTTTTGACCAGATGTCATTGACAAATGCAGCCATACATTAGGTTGAGAATTTTCAGAGCCACTGTTGCTAGTGCAGTAAAAATTAGGGGATGGTTTATGGTATTCATTGGCAGTGCTAATAGTGGAAATAGAGGAGGAGATTTGTGTTTACTAATCGTGACATTAGGAGATTGGAAGGAAGGCAACCATGGAAGACTGCAAATTTGTTAGGGGTTGATGTTGGCTGTGATGGTGGATGGGAGGTTGTGAAGATGGGTTAGAGTTTGATGTGGGTGTGGTGGAGATACCGACAGCATCTGGTGATGGTTGAGGTGATAGATTCATTTAATATTTTTTTATTTAACCCGGAAGGAAATTGCTGATTATGGGGAGAGGTTTGCATGATGAAAGGCCAATGAGTGGAATTTTTAAAAGTGGGAAAGGTGGCGAAGAATCTTCATTGAAAAGAATCCAGTTGATGCCAGCCATCATCGGGCGAAGTAAAGAAGTGGTAAAATAAACAGAAAAAGAAGAGAGGCACGTGGCAGCACAAGCGGCAGGTGGGTTGAAGTCCGAAGGATTTTGTGCAAATGCAATTTAATGCATATGAATCCTCCGCCCACCTGGGACATTGTGCTAAATTTTGAGCTGGAAGAACATGTAAAGACAAGGTTTTGAGTCAGATTGAAAATTTGAAAGCCGACACCAAATTTATTTGGATTAATGTATAGTTTTTTGTTGTGTTGTGACAATTAGAACTTAAAACTACTGTAGGTAATGCATAGTTTCAATTATTCAAATAAGTTGGCTTAATTTGTTATAACTTCCAATTTCCATTTTTTGTTTCTTAATTCTTAAATCTTTTAATATATAGATTATAGTGTATACTTATCAGTTTGAACTCGGGACAAGAAATTATGTTGAAATAAGCGAATGTACGAGATGAATTCTGCATGTGCGCGCAGAAGATTCGAATGAAGGTGCGGCCTCTAGATGGTGAATGATGTGGTGGAGCATCCATACTAATGAAGGTCGCGTTGGAGACGGAGTAGTGTGTGATCTTCTTTGTTGAAAAAAGACAGATGTAAGAAATGATCTCTTGAAGGGGCCATGATATGTGGTGCTTTCTTTGAAGGGGGATCGGAAATTGTGTTACTTCATCAAATAGGTTATCCTTTCGAAATGGAATTCAAAACCTATCAAAAACAAATTCATTGTCACGTTGATTTGCTATTAAAGTTTTCGGAGTTAACTTGGTTTTGTTTAGAGCATGTTTGGATAATCTCAAAAGGAAAAAAAAAATTAATCTTGAAACAATCATTTGCAATGCAATCAACTTGTAATAATCCCTTAATAATCAGAATACAGATAGCAACAAAATCATGTAGTTCATTTGGTTAGGGATGAAGAAGAAAAATTTAGCTAAAGTCCTCTGCAGAATCCCCAACTCCTTCCCTTGTGGTGGAACTGCTTGTCAATACTTGATCTGATTCTGTTGAAGACTCTGCAAATTCTTCTTTATACATTTCTTCAATCATAGGCTTCCATAGTCGAACTCGAGCATTTATGAACCAGTTGGAAACCTGAAACAATCGTTTAAGACATACATACATAGAAATAAGAATAGTCAAAACCAATGGAAATCGTTTGAAGAGGAAAAATAAGTACTTGGTTCTTTGTCAAGCCTGTCTGTGATGCCAACATAAGCTTTTCCGAGTCACTAGGATAACTGAGAAACAAAACAAAAAACCCTTTAACCGGCATCGTTTGGGAAGAGAACTTGAAATTAATAGATAATAGAGCACATGCACATACGGATGCAGGAAGTGTTCGAAGAGCCAAGCACGAAGAATTGTCACAGAAGTCTCGGGTAGTCCTCTGATCGGTCTAAACATTTGTCTTGATGTTTGGACGATTCCGAGCTGTTGAAGTGACATTCGATTATGTCTTGCTTCTTGATCAGACAAGCTTAGTTCAGAAAAACCCGAGCTAATTCTCGGCATGTCTTTGGTGATCTGTCTTCGTGTCACACGAATTTGAAATAAAATTGCATTCCTTAAGCTGCAAAAGTGTTTGGACATGGCATGGAGTGCAAGAGCAGTGTAAGTTTTTCCTGCTTCTGAACCTGCTATAACCTCAAATGATGCAACTGTTTTCTCCATGTGATGATAATAATCCTCGTATCGTCTTTCCACCTGAAAGTAAACATCAATCGAAAACAATAAGCAGACAGAGACAAAAGCTGTCAAATTAGAGTAATCCGAGGTATAAATGTAAGAATCAACCTCCTCAAGCAAGGCGATAAGCTTTACGAGGTTGAGATAAGTTTCATGTTTTTCCATCAACAGTTCATTGTTCGATAACTCTGCTTTGAGTTCAAAGGAGAGTCCAAAAGAGCCTTCCTTGCAGCCACGAGATAATTTCTCGACGTATTTCTGGTTGCTCAAATCAATGTCCTTTCCTCCAACACTAACCATTTCCTCCAGAAGGGATTGAGCTGGCTTCAAATATTTTGAGCTCCCAATTGCAGCAGCAAATGATTCAGTTCCATACGATGTCGAACAAGATTGATTTATCGGAGAAAAGGCATTTCCGGTGAAAGAAAAATCATTAGCCATTCGATCAAGTCCCATGTTACAAGATTCTCTTGCTGCTTCTCCAGATATCATGTAACCAGGACTAATAAAATTTGATGAATTTAATGATCTTTGCCTGGAATGTTCTGAACCTAGAGATAGAGATAGCCTCTGTGCTTGCTGGGAAACCTCAGTCGACGGTCCAAGAAGATCGATTAGTCGTCTATCCCGGTCGATACGAGCTTCATCTGTTAGTTGAGCGGCATGAACATAGTCTGTAGATCTAGACATTCTTTCATCGAAAGAATAAATATTTGGCAACAAACCTAGAGACTGAGGGTAAGGATCATTTCCAATTGAATCTACTGAATAAGGATCAAAATGTTGATTTCGAAGCTCGTTTTGACTAGCTATGGAGTTTGAGACAATGAATTGGTGTAGAATATTTGAACTGGAATTTGAGGGTGAATCTTGTGAAACCATAGTACAACTTTGAAGTAAAATCACTGAAAAAATATTTTTCTCAAGATTGGATCTTGATCAGAAAGCGAACCAGAAGTACAGTGTGCAGAGTAAAAGAAACTGAAAATAAGAAGGAAAATGGTTTTTTATTATAGTAAATATGGAATGGAATTAACAATAATAAAGACTTCAGTTTCATACTACAAACAGAAGATTTCTGAAATGCAAGTACAAATGAATGGTAAAAATCTTGAATTGCTATCAGAAAGTAAATGCATTCTTATGAAAATGATGGATGCAAGCAGAAATTTTCGAATTTGCAAAATCTGTACAGAGTGAGGTCAGAGGTAAAGGAGATGTGGTACATAAAGAAGAGAAGACGAATGACAAACTCCTGAATGCATGTTTGGTAGGTTACTCGTAGATAATTTCCGGTGGAGTGGTGAAATGAGTGGGGATTGGAAAGAACACCAACGGTGAAAGTAGTTTGCTGGACACACCAAGAGATGAAAGTTAGAAATGATTGCACAGTTTAACTAAAAAGATTTTAGTTTATTTTTTTGACTTTAATGAATATCAGACATAATTAAATAAGTTACAGAATTAGGCAATTAGCATGTGAAAGAAACAATATTTAAGTGCAAATGTAGAAGCAAACATGCCTTTAACTTGATAATAGTTCATTCAAGAAGGAAAGCAAAGATTCTTTCTCTGTATGCCTCCTCTTTTTCTGATGTATAGTATAGGGTACCCTAATGTCAGCATACTGAGAGCTATAAAAGCTACATGAACAGAGCTCTGCAAACATCTTTAAACAAGCAAAGCTATTAACCAAGTGAAAATGCTGAAAATGATATGGTAAAAATGGTCCCCAGACCTACCCCACCCACCCCACGCACCCCACCCCACCCCATCCCACCTCATTCTTTCATGAGTACAAAACAACAAGCTAAGGCATCAAGATTTCAGCTTTAATGCCTGCTATTACATTTCTTTGGGCCACTAAAAAAGCTTTTGCCTTTCAAACTTCTCTCTAACTATTCACAGGGCGGAAAGAAGCCAATATGATATATTGTTTTCTTGCTGAATAAGGGTTTTCTGCCATCAAGGAAAAAGCAATGAAAAGTAGAGTGTCTTTTGCACACTCCTAGTTTTAAGATTGTCTGATTGAGAATCCATAAACATATGGGAATATCTAGCCTTTTTCGTATTAGCTGTTGTTATCATCCTGGAAGACAAGAATGTGATGATTAAAATTAGTTTCTCATGCTTGTTACTAATGGTGTCGTGGGTTATTACCTATTTGAGAGTTTTATTAGTGTTGGCTCTAATACCACTTAGTCCCCAAATTAGGTTTTAGGCAAAATATAAAAGTGAGCACGAACACTTTGAGTTAATGTAGTTCGATCTCGGTATCACAGACCGCCGTGCCGCCCTCGAGGCTCCACACCTTGGGGCAGCCTTCTCCCCTTGCTTAGGCCGGCAAGCCCAAAACAGCCTGCATACACGCACGTTTATGAGTATGATGTTTCACAATATCTTCATGTAATGATATCATTAGTGTACTATTCGATAATATAGCTATACTAGCTGTTGACGTCATTGTCATGCCAGATGAGGAGAGAAGCGCTCTTGGTGCATGACACTTGACCTATGTTCATGAGCACGAGCACGAGCACGAGCACGAAGCACGAGCTCCACTAAATAGTGGGGGCCCACCTTTTTAAAAAATTCCAAAAAAAAAGTGGGCCCTCACTATTGTGAGGGGTCGGTCAGGGGGGTTGTCACCCCCGGTAAGAGTAGCAAAACTCATACGAAAGAGACCAAAAGAGACTAGTAATGATTACCATTTGTCCCTTCTAGTACTAGCAATTTTTATTTATTATTATTATTGTTATTTTCTTTTTCTGGTGATATTGTTGGTCAATAAAACTCCAAGGCCTATTCACTGATTAAAGTGTCTGAACAATCTAAACAGCCTATAGAGAAAGCTTTTCTGCGTCATCCAGAATCCTTTGATAAGATTCATTTTCAACCCCAAGAATCAAACAAAATGAAACCGTGAAAGGAAAGGAAAGGAAAGGAAATGAAACAGTTTGGTAGCAAAAAGATGAAAACAAGGAAGCTTAGAGCATGTTCTCTTTACCATTTTCAAATCGTTTTCTGTTTTCGATTTTTCAAAACAGTGAAAACGCGTTCTCTTTCCTATTTTCGAAAATAAGTTTTTGAAAACATGTTAAAAGCTTACAAAGAAAATTCAAATGCATGAGAAACAATATCCCTTTTGCATTTAATGGTTACAAAACTAAAAGTATGTTCTCTTTGCTGTTTTCTGTTTTCGATTTTTTAAAACAGTGAAAACGCGTTCTCTTTCCTATTTTCGAAAACGCGTTTTTGAAAACAAGTTAAAAATTTACAAAAAAAACTCAGAGTGTTTTCAATTATAATCAAACCAAAATTTTCAAAACGCGTTTTGGATGTTTTCAAAACAATTTTTCAAAGTGTCAAAAGAACACATTTTCAACAATTTCAAAATGAACACTCAAAATACAAAATTCAAAACAGAAAACTGAAACATAAAGAAAACAGCTCCTTAGTTTATAACATTATCTGATAAAATCAAAATCACATTTTCAACATAGATCATCCTGTTTTGCCAAAGGTCATATACCAAAATTTCTCTTTTTTTGGCATTGGAAAAAGCCTTTGTAAAATTCCGAAAGAAAAAAAAAATGCAACTTTGTTCCTATAGGAAGTGCTACATTGCCAGTTTTCGACCTACCCTTGTTCTACATGTATTGCTATGTGATTTTTATGTTCTAACATTCAAAGATCTCTATCAGATTGAATTTAATTTTCTTAAGCTTTCGTTTTTTAATTAATTTCAAATAATTATAGATTATTTATTTTAAGGAAAAACCCAGATTAAGTAGCTCAAAAAGTTCTCTCTATGTGATTACATTTTTTAAGACAACACTCATAAACGAATCAAGAAGTTGGAACAAGTGGATGCTAGTATGCTACCATATGTACTAGAGTTTTAAAGCAAGGTGTAAAGGTGGCACCGTCAATGTCTGAACACAACTATCTACAAACTAGAATATCAACGTTAAAGAAAAAAATTAGGATCTTATAGATTTTTTTCTTAATGTTCGTATGTTATCACAAATTATATCTAAGGAAATTTAAGATCATTATAATTTTCGTATAATAAGATGCATGTAAGAGTCTTGGATAAACATAATATGCTCATTTGTCCTTTAGATCGTTTTGGCAAACGTGAATAGACTGTACAAAAATTAGAGAAATGTATTAAAGTGAATTAACGAGTCTTAATTATAGTTCGCATGAACAATGTGTATTTTAAATAATAAAAATAGAACAATTTCTCATTTTGAGATGAGAAATAACTGTAAAATACCAAAAATCGATTTCACATTTTATTTGCACATAGAATCACATTCATGTTTATTCAGTCTTAAGAATGGTCATAAAAAGCTGAAGGATAATTCTCAGAACGATAAAATTGGGGGTTGCTAGCTATAATTATTTTGGTTCAATTTCTTAATTCTTAGAAGTCGAGGGATAATTCTCAAACAAGTGTTCCATGAACTTTACATACTATACAACGGAATATCAGAACAAGTGTATCGTGCTTAATTCTGGACTTCTTGATTATTTCTGCACAAAAAATAGAGACCATATGCAAAAAATTATAACAGGCCAAAGCATCTCAGCCTCTGTCTCATGTTGTAGGTGACCTTTTTATCATGTGACAAAATCTGATAAGAGGTGGGGATTGGCAAATCTGTGCTGTTGATTTACAGGATCTATGTACCGGTGTTCCAGTTTGTCGAGAACCATTGAAGAAGCTGTAGCCTCATCTTCGCTTGGTTGCATTCCACCAGATATTGGTTGGGGATTTTTCTCACAATGCTGCAACCCCAGTGCAAGTGACACTTGATTTTCTATTGTATTACTTGGCATGGAAACGTCATGTCTATCGCCAGCAACTCCACAACCAGTCTTCTCGAGTGATACCGTCTCATCGGAGAAAATCCTAAGTTCATTGTCTTGATAAGGACCAGCCTGGTAGCTCAAATTTGCTTCATGTAAATTCCATTCTTCAGGCCTGAACTCCCTGGAATGAGTCAGGTGATTGCCATTTACAGACGCAGACATTAAGCTTCCCTGAAGTTGTTCCTCTCTATCATCATAAAAAGACTTCTCCTGTGCTGCCGTTGCATGTTCTGGCGAAGTCTTAGGTTCTGCTTCTGCTTCTGCATCCCCGAACTCCTCCTTGTACATATCCTCAATCATGGGTTTCCAAAGACGTACTCGTGCATTGATAAACCAGTTCGCAACCTGATCCAGCGTGAAATTTATGCTTCCACTATAACAATTAATTTCGAGGTACCAGTTTAACTAAAGAGATTGTGTTTACACTTTTGCATGTAAATTATGCTAGGGAACGTGCTAGATGAAGTCTATTGAACAGTTTTAGTTATCAAAGATCAAGGTTCAGTTATTGAACATATGAATAGATACCTGGCTTCTAGTCAATCCTGTCTGCTTTGCAAGGATGATTTTTTCCGAGTCTTTAGGGTAACTGTGGATTAACCAAAACTCAGTAGTCAGAACATTGTTATATATTAATAGGTGTGGCAGTGGTGCCAATGAGAAGATAAATAACATACGGGTGAAGAAAATGTTCAAAAAGCCAAGAACGAAGGACAGAAACAGCATTTTCCGGCAAGCCTCTTTGTGGTCTCCAAGGTTGTCCAGTTATACCAAACTGCTGAAGTGCCTTTTGTTGCCTAAGTTGCTGATCCACAAAGCGGAGACGAGATAACACTCCTTGACCACTTGAAGTAACATCTTGCTCACCCAACATTCTTTGAGTAACTTGAATTTGCCTCTTGATTGCTTCACGCAAGGAGCGGAACTGGCGGGAAATTGTGCGACGGGCAAGTGTAGTGTATGGTTGGGCAGCACCACGCCCTGCCACCATTTCGAAGGATGATACCACAATTTGCATCTGATGGTGATAATGTTTGTACCTTGTATCTACCTACAGCCAAACAGTATCAACCCTTTAACAACTGGTCCGAAAATACGGATAAAGTAAGCAGGATAAACATATGTAAACTCTAAATCAAGTATATTTATTGGGACTTAGACCTGATAGAGAAGGAGAATTAAGGCGACAAACATTCATTATTGAAGGAATATACAGAGCCTCCTTTCAGTAAAAATTTATTGAATGAACTATCCAAATGGTCTCACCTCATCCAACATAGATGAAAATTTTGTCAACTTGTTTTGTAGATCTTGTCTTTCAGAAGGTGAAAGTTCACAAGAGGCACTGATAGATAACTCGTGAGGTTCAGAAGACATCTGGTCCCCTTTCACATCCGTCATTATAGAGCCATCTCGACCAAGTGAATTGAAGTCCTGGTGTTTTTCTGGCTTCTCGAGAGCTCTATGAACACTGACTAGTTCATCGAGTAAATCCCGAGCTGCACTGAGATACTTCGAGTTCCAAAACGTTCCTGTGATTCCTGTTGCTCCATGTAGAGATGACGCAGAATGCATTTCTTTGGGGCTTGTAAAGAGTTGAACATTGTTGACAGCTCCGTATTGAACAGTATCCCGAGTCCCCCCAGCTAAATCAAATGACAGGTATTCAACATTCTTTAGTCCATTGATTTGCGAAACCTGGGCCTCAGAATGTACAGCATGCAAACTCAACGGGGAGGACAGACTTGAGTTCGTGTACTGGTTGAAAGTCGAAGGACCCTGAACCAAGGATGATACACGAGATCCCAAGCTGAGAGATAATCCCTGATACTGAGGATTTTGTTCCAAACTATAGGCTTGAAGTGGTTCTTTAGGAACAAATTGAGGATCAGTCAAAACAGTATTACCATCTGAAAAACCAGGCATCGCATGTAACTGCCTATTGATTTGCTGAATACTTGCAGGAACCCCAAGTGGAGGAATAAATACCATCTCGTCTCTGGTTCTGATAGTTCCGGCTTCAACATGGTCATGAGTCGATACAGAATTTCCAGAAAATAAGTTTGTTGCATAGGCTAGAGAAACAGGAGGTTGGTTTAGAGACATTTTTTCATTAGGAGCTCGGATGATTGATAAGAAACAAGTTTCTGAAATATAAAATATGGATTTGCTAGCAGTCTCCTTCGGTAGTTAAACTCAAACAAAACGTAGCCATTTGTCACCAACTGAAATAAATTCTATTACCAGTGATTTCAAGGATATAAAGGAGAGACCGGGAGCTGAGGATGAAGAATAAATAGTAATCAGAACTTGATGGAAACGACAGGCATCAGAAAAATAACAAGGAAAATAAATTTCCAATAAAGAAACTATTTTTTAGCTCAATTCGATAATATGAAACACTCAGAAGTGCATAAATACATAATCAACATCTTCTATTTAACTCATAATCACCACCATCAATTGATCATCATGTGTACTTTTCGAAATAAATTGAAAACCAACATAGGAAATAATATCAGTTTTCCTTTATATAAGCATAAACAATCAGTATTACTACCAAGAAATGAATTAAGAAAAGGAAAAAACTGAATATTACCTGGAAAAAAAGTGATTCTTGCTCAAGATTATAATTGAGAAAAAGGAGCTCAGCTGGCTTAAAAGGTTGTATGGAGACAAAACTGATGCCAAAGATCCCCAGAAAACCAACCTTCCTTATCATTGAACAATGACTCTAACATACAAAAAAATATTAAATAAACAGCATAAATAAACAAAAAGAAAGAATTATGACCCTCCAACCTTCTGTTCTTGATTATAAAAGGCAATATATTCCTTTTCAATTATACCCTCTTTCTCACGTGGGGACAAGTTACAAGCCCAAGAAACTTGTGTAAAAAACAATCAAAAATGTCAACTATGAACCAAAAGGGTTGGTTCATAGGTTTTTTTACAAGTTATTTTTAGGGTTATCTTTGGGTTTTGAAAACATAACCACCAGTTGGTGGACCTAAAACAAAGGTCTTAAACCTCCATTGAAAGCATGGATATAGTTGTTGTTGTAACAGTAGTTAGGCATAAGTTGGTTGAATTTAATTAAATTATACTGTTCTTATTAGCTGTATCTATAATTAGGTAACTACAATCAGTAAGATATGTGTTCTTGCCTCCATACTTTAAATGGTGGTTGATCATTTAATCGACTGTGTAATTTACTTGTAGTTCAGACTACCCATTTGAATGCATACATCTGATGAATATTGCTATAGCCCCTACTTGAAAACAATACTTTTCAAACTTTTTTTTTCTAAGTACTCATTTTCAATCACATATTCACACAACAAAATATTATGTACATAATCCCAATAGTTTTCCTACTATTTAACCACACATTCTTCTAAAAACCACTATTCAACACTATTTTTGAAAAATATGATTGTCAAACATGCACATATTTTATCCTCTACTCATCTGGTTGTGTCATTACCAATTGTGGGTAACCTCGATCCGGTCGCCCCCATTTTAAGAAGCCTGTTTTAATGAAGGGGCGAGCTATTTGTTTACATCCGTTAGTTTTTAAGGATTCAATGTAGAATTTTTACTAAGATCAAATGGCTGGAGAATAGGAAAATCTGGCGGTCACCACCTGATTCCATCTAACCTCTGATTTTTCCTTGCTTGTTAGCGCTTTAGCTAGCTTGACTGCAACTTTAGCTTCGTCTAGTACTTGTTCTTAAAATCGACTCATAAAAGAAAAATATTTAAATGGTTTGAAACTCATGAGTTTAACTCAATTATAATGATTGAAATAACACTCCAAAATCCATTCAAAATCCAAAGTTGTAATGCCCTAGGCATCTCATTTGCTGGGTAAGAAAGAACAATATTATTATTATGCAACTCTGGTGATTTTTTTAATCAGTAGCGGCTGTCGAGGCTCAATTCTTGGTAGTTACGAAGAATATACCTTGTTAACTACGTTGTCTATTCAAATTTATTTATTTATTTTTAGAGGATAAAATAGGGTTATTTTCAATAATTTTAGTAGACAGGATCACCTAACAAGTTGGCAAAAATATCCGTGTAACACGAGGAATTTTCTTCTGATTAATTGGTAACGAAATTTGATCTTCATGTCCTGTCTGTCCCTTGTATGAGGCAAATATCAGTTGCCATAATAGTAAATAAGAAGAGAAAAAAATAAATTCGTACACTGTGATAAGTGTATTTTATACACT
>CAIGRS010246721.1:0-16492 GCA_903798395.1 Fraxinus floribunda
ATAGTAACGAATATACTAATACATGTGATCGGTGCTTCTCGTATTCGGGATCAGAACAAACCCCATGTCAGTTATTAGACTTGTTATGCTTTAAGATTTTGCCAACCTGTTTTCAAGTTATTGTGTATACTTCTTTGCCGACCCATTTTCAAGTTGGTGGATCCTCATTAGTTTTTTCTTCTATGGTAAAGGGTGGACACTCCACTTTGTGTGGTAGAGCAATAAAGAGGAAGTGCAAGAAAGAAGAGAGGAGGAATTGGAGAATTTGGGAAAGACATTTAGAAACAATCTCACATAGGTTATGCCATAAAAATCATTATCTTCATCATTCAACAGAGAATAATACTAATACTAGTCCTATTTAGAGGTGAAATTCTCAAGATGACAGAATCTTAAAAAAGTAGCAATTCCTTGTGTAACTTCCTCATCCTGGCTGCTTCATTATCTTCATCATACATATGTTAAGCTATTCCTTGTGTAACTTCTTGGCTGCTTCACTAGTATATTTATGCATTCTTTGGTTGATTTGTAGGAAGATGTGTTGAGATATTTTAACCAAATATCTCAAAATTCTATTGAAGAAAATCCGTCTCGCCCCCCTGAACAATAATTCTGGATCCGCTCCTGTTTATAAATTCAGCCCATGTTTGATCTTCATTTTTTTTTCGAAATACATTTTTCTCTCTTATTTTCAACTACATATTTTTCAATAAATTAATATTATACGTAAATAAAAAAAATTTCCTTATCTTTTAACAACACATCTTTCATCAATCTATTATTTCAAAATGCATTCTATAAAAAAAATGGAGCTCAAATAGACCCTCAATAATAACCGACGATACCTAGATTTTAAAGGATTTAATTGAAATCCATTAAAATCTTACTTGATGACGACTATATTTTAATAAATTTCAATAAAATCAATTAAAATCTCAATTATGGACACTTGAATTTAGAATTTTTTTTCAAAATCTATTAAAATCTAAGTTGAAAAAGACAGTCACCCCTCTATTTTTTTTAATCAACAAATTTATCACACAAATTTGTTCGAAATCCATATTTAGCCCTTGTTTGGCAGTCTTTTTCTTTTTTTTTAGAAAAACATCGTTTTGTATACTGAGTTTTTGTAGAATGTGTGGTTAAAAAGCAGTGATAAGTTTCATGTTTACGGGTAGAATATTTTATTGTGTAATTGTATGGTTAAATACGTATATAGAAAAAAAAGTTTTGAAATAATGAAATACAAATACGAGCTTATTTCGATGTAGCTTCAATTTTCTTTTAAATCTACCTAATCATGTTATACATTAAAAAAACAACTTATTCAATCATATAATTAGGAATGTAAACTTTCTTGCAAAAATAATAAACTACACTTGCTACGTTATGAAGGTCAATAAAGATCTCCACCTTTTTCTACTTTGTTTATGTCATTCTTCAACAGTTTCCATAGTAACGAATATACTAATAATACATGTGATCGGTGCTTCTCGTATTCGGAATCTGAACAAACCCCATGTGAGCTCGTTAGTTGTTACTCATTCAATTTGTCAACCGTATTTGGTAAGGAAGAAACGGGGTAGATGCAAAATGATTAAAGGGTGGTGACTTTTCACACCTTGTACAGATAAAATAATCTCTAGAGGAATGAGTTAGTGAAAAGTGACTACTGTTTCGCATTTAACGCCGGATTTTTTTTTTAAAAAAATAAAATTATTTACATTCATTCGTTGAGAATTATGGAAACTGGGATTTAATCCTTATAGTTCATCTAAAGTATAAAATTGTTCGTTACATGAGAGTGAATACCGTGTTTATACAAAATTTCTAATGATAGAAAATAAAATTTTACTTGCGTAAAATAGGCACATTGAAGATATACACCTGTTTGATGGAGATTAAAATTAAATTTTTAGCCTCGTTTTGAGCCACATTATTTTTTCATTCTTATTCTTCTACTCATTTTCGATTACACATTATTCGATAAAATAATATTTTTTATTACATCAAAAACTTTTCCTTTTTTTTCAATTTCATATTTCTGTCACATCAACAAAAAAAATGCATTTTTGTGGAAATAATATGGCTCAAACAAGAGCTCAGTAGATTTTGACAAAAAAAATATGTGATTTAAATTAATTATTGACTTTGACTAAAATTATAATCATACGGGGCATAATTTATGTGTTAGTTAAAGTTACTGAGTTTAAGAAAGTAAAAATCATAAAAAGAAGCATGACATAATGAATCCGTTTAGAGTTGTCAATCACTATTTGCCAGTAGCGACTACTCATTTTGTCTAGTAGTATTATTATCAATTTATATTTTATCATATATGAAAATGTGGATTTCATCAAACATAAAAATCTAAAGGTTAAACGGTGTAAACTGAAAAGGATAAATCTATTTCTACATAGTATAGCTATCGAATTGTTTACCTCGTCTCACACGCACGAAGCAGCCCTGCATGAATAAAAAAAATTTCAAGATGTGATCCCACCCCCCTATTATGAGTAGTAGTTAAGTGATTATGTAAAAGAATTCGTTACATGTATGACTAAACTAAAAATGGGTTTTGTATTTTGTTGACCTTTCATTTTATGGGTAATTTTCTGCTTTCACTGCTATACTTCAATGAAATAGAAAGCATGTGGATGTTAGCTGTATATTTGGGGTCATGTTTATGCAAGCATTAAAAGCAGCTGACTTTTCCCTCTTGAAATTTCAGAATTAATTTGGAATTTGTGTTCCTCAGTTTTATATGTTTTTCTATTCATTGATTGGCTCATTATAAACATCTTCATGAGCCAATCTCATCATTCATTAATCCGTAGATGAATTCCTTCAAAACCCAGATACATTTTGGGATTGGTGCTTCTGGGTTTCATTGATTTCTAGACATTCTTCAATTATTTAGGTAAATTAACTAATGGGTCACCGTTTTTACTCAATTTTGAGTATAGTTTGGCTTGTTTTCTTGTATTATTTTGTGGGCAATTGTTATTCTTTGCCCAGTGTAGATCAAGAAAAAGATAGGATAATTTCTTTGCCTGGACAGCCAGAAAATGTTGGGTTCAATCAGTATTCAGGTTATGTGACTGTGAATAAGCAATTTGGAAGGGCACTTTTTTACTGGTTAATTGAAGCACCTACAGATAGAGGGCCTGAATCAAGGCCTCTGGTTCTGTGGCTCAATGGAGGGCCTGGTTGTTCTTCTGTAGCTTATGGAGCTGCAGAAGAGATTGGGCCTTTTCGGATTAATTCCAATGGGAAGACTCTTTACCTCAATCCTTACTCCTGGAACAAATGTATGTTGCAATTTCACTTATTTTCTCGAATTTATGTTGTTAATAATGACGAGTTTATGGTTTCAAAATGGTAGTTTTTCTTAAAATACTGGAAAGTTTGTGCAGTGGCCAATTTGCTGTTCTTGGAATCTCCAGCTGGAGTTGGCTTTTCGTATTCAAATACTTCATCAGATTTATACACTGCTGGTGACCAGAGAACAGGTACTTATTAAAATTGTATAGACTCCATTTTTAATGACTTATCTCTATTGGCATTGGCACGGTTGATAGGAAGGAGTACATAGCAATAAAGAAGAAAAATAAGCTAAAATCTTGTTTATTATATTCTCAAGTCCTACTCAGTATGTTTATGATGCCATAAAATAGGTCTAATCCAAGGAAGAAAAATAAGCTAAAATCTTGTTTATTATTTTTTCTACTCCTACAGGACTTGTGTATATAAAGCCATAAAATAATTTTTTTTGATATATCATTTTTGCTTAAATTAAACACTGAATAATTTGAATTTGGGTGTTGTGTGTAGCTGAAGATGCATACAGCTTTCTTCTGAATTGGTTTGAAAGGTTTCCTCAATACAAACATAGAGAATTTTACATCGCAGGAGAAAGTTATGCCGGTGTGTAATATATACCCTACTCATTTAATTTAAGCTTTATACATGAAGTAGTCAATATTACAACGAGACGACAATCTTATCTTGCTTTTTATTAATTGATTCTTTCAGGACATTATGTTCCTCAGCTATCTCAAATCATATTCAAAAGAAACAAGGGAATTCAAAATCCAATAATTAATTTCAAGGGATTCATGGTACTACACACGAAACTCTCGTGATCTGAATATCGTTTAGTTGACTATTATAAAGTTCGTTTTGCAAAGCATTGGTTCATTCTTCTCTCGCGTTTTCGTCTATTAGGTCGGGAATGCTGTTACTGATGATTACCATGATTACGTTGGCACATTCGAGTATTGGTGGACTCATGGCTTAATTTCTGATTCTACCTACAAAGTTCTGCGGATAACTTGTGACTTCGGATCTGCTACACATCCTTCAAGTGAATGTGTTAAGGCTCTTGCTCTTGCAGAACAGGAGCAGGGGAACATCGACCCCTATAGCATTTACACTCTCCCTTGCAATGATACATCTTCACTTAAGCGCAGATTAAGGGGTCATTATGTAAATATTTTCTCTCTCTCTTTTTTTAAATAAAAAAAATACTGAACTAGCTAGACACATGCCTTCAGTCATTAAATTTGCAGTTAAGTCGAGTTTTGTTTGCATTACAAACACAAGTTACATTTCAAGTGACTTGCGTAAAATGTGAACTTTGTTTCTCAAACCATGTTATAGACTTTCAGCAAATCTTTAGCATATTTGTCGCTCATCGTATGTTATCTTCCTGTACATGTTTTTCTGTTATTTTCCATTCAACACATAAAATGATTCTTGGCAACTTTTCCTGTTATTTTCCATTCAATACATAAAATGCAAAACTAGACTCTACCACACACATGGATCAGAACACATCTTCTTCCTTTCCTTCTTCTATCCTTCCATGAAAAATGTCATTTTCCACCACAATTCCTACTTTTTGGGTGCTTGATTGATAAATTTTCCATGGAAAATATTTTTCTCAAAAACAAAGAAATCATTTTTCTTTAGGGAGGGACGGTTTTTATTTTTCAGATAATTCACTCTCTCATCTATCCCCCCCTCTTTCATCTACCCACCAATAAAAAATGGACAATTATTAAGTGTTCTAGGTTGAAAACTAAATCAATCAAACACATTTAATTCATTATTTCCATACAAATAAGTTTTGGCAATTGAATTGCCGAGAATTTATTTTGTTTCTATACAAATTTCATGCTTGCAATCAAACACACCCTAAGGGTCAGTTTGATTGCAAATGTGGAAAATGAGTGGAAAAAAATGTTTAAGGGAATTGAATTGTCTATAAATTGTTTTATTGAAAATTGTAATTAATTGTGTTTTATTGATATAATTTTCTACCTGGAAAATGTTGAAAGTTTGGTCTCCGTTTGACTTTGTTTTTTATGAAAATTGTCCATTAAAGTGATAATTTTTCTACCACTGGGTCTCGAAAAAAAAAAAGGTGGAAAAACTTTTACCACAAAAAGGGCAAGAAAACAAATTCACCAATTCCCTAGAAAATGGGCGCATGAGGGTGCAAATGGGAAAACCAATTCCCTAGAAAGTTTATCCTATCAAACACTACATTTGTTGGAAAAAGAAAAAAGTTTTCCAACTTCTCTAGAAAATAATGCATTTCAAACAGGGCCTAAATTTTACTACATAGTAAATTTTGAGCTGGCCTACAGTCAACATTTTGCATAACAGGGCTCTTCTTAATTTTAGCTTATTTTAGAAGTTTGATTATTGCTTGAATGCTTATGAAGAATTGTAACACGGTATTGTTTTAGCTAAACTTACACTTCTGGTTTCATATGCAGCCATGGATGTCTCGAGCATACGACCCATGCACTGAAAGGTACTCTCAAGTTTACTTTAATCTCCCCGAGGTTCAGAAGGCATTTCATGCCAACGTAACAAAGATTCCTTATCCATGGAAAACATGCAGGTGAGAATTAGAGCTTGGAAGTCTCCGTTATGCTTTTAGCATGTTTGATTGAGCTTAAAAGTTTTTTAAACTTACTTTCAAATATTTTTTATTTTTTTATTTTCAAACATGTTCAGATAAATTAGTTTTTTACATATAATTAAAAGATGTTACATATTTTAACATTAAGGTAGGGATTTCACAACATAAATTATTTCTACTTTGACCAACAAAAAGTTTATTTATTTTAAAAATTATTTACATACAAGTAAACTTGTGAACTACAATTTTTAAGCTTAGCCAAACATGCGTTGGATAAGTGGTGGCAAGATTTTTTTACGTGAATTCTTCAATTTGCAGCGATATTGTTGGCAACTACTGGGCAGATTCTCCTCTTTCCATGCTTCCAATTTATCAAGAACTTATAGTTGCTGGCGTCAGGATTTGGGTATTTAGGTATGAACCCCTCGTTTATTCTCCTTGAATCTTTACACCTTTCTCCATCCGTGTTGTTATTTTATGTCTCTGAACTCACCAGCGCTGCCACCAAACTAACAGAATTGCTCATGAAATACTCAAT
Organism: Fraxinus floribunda; assembly: GCA_903798395.1. NCBI lineage: Eukaryota > Viridiplantae > Streptophyta > Magnoliopsida > Lamiales > Oleaceae > Fraxinus > Fraxinus floribunda. Next base: position 6,474 of record CAIGRS010246721.1, read on the forward strand.
TTTCTGGTACTCAAACCTGTTATCAAATCTCATAATGATCACAGTTATATTACACCCTAAGGAAAATTTACAATCACCAAGCCACCATCTCTTATGATCTAGAAAAATTGAATCCTACACTATGGGTATAAAATAAGGTGGTGCCATCTCCTTCCATTTGCTCTGTTAATATTGGGGGCATTCTGTTTGGGGGATTGAGGATTTTGGAGAAGATGATATGAATTTCTGGTAACCAGGCAAGTTTACTTTGTGGTATTTTAAAGAATAAAATGGGAACTAGTTTCTATTGGCACATCTTCCATCAATTAAGAAATTGAGACGTGCAATGCATAATGTTAAAAGCAGACTTCACAATCTTAACTGGTTTTACAGTGATGGGTTTAGCCTATGGGCTTTTTCCTTTAAAGAAAAATGAGAAGCCTGTACCAGCTCTATACCATTATCGAAAAGAACTTGATGATAAGATTTAAACCGATAACAACTAGATTTGAGTTAATAATGTATTCTTATCAAGAAATTCTTCTGATCATAAACTTCTAAATTACTTGAGCATTGTTATTAGATACTTGCGGACTGGAGTTTTAGCATAATGATGAGAGGGTGGATGGGGTTAGTCCTTGAGTTGGGTTCAATTGCAAGTGAGTTCAACTAATTGTTGTTTCTTTGAAGAGTTCCTTTTCTCATTTTCAGTTGGTCCTTTGAATATGCACATTCATTTTATTTTTCAAGGACGATATTTGGTCTGTCCAGACTTTTTATATGACATATGACATATGACAACCTTGTCCGTGGTTCATGTTCTTGGTACAACTTGAGAAGCCAAAAATGAGTGGAGTCAAATTATCTCTGCAATTTTTTATTGTAATGTTTGCGGAAACTATCATCTTTTCCAAGTGTGGAAGTTTTAAACATTGTTTGTGTCTTGCACTTGGTTATTTGCAGTGGGGATACCGATGCAGTGGTTCCTGTGACAGCAACTCGATATTCAATTGATGCTTTGAAGCTTCCGACAGTTACTAAATGGTACGCATGGTATGACAATAAAAAGGTTAGTAGTATGAACATTAATTCGCCAACAGCATTGGATGACATTTTTTTCTGTCTTTCTGTATTTTTATGTTCCTCATATGACAACAAATCTTGGCATTTTTCCAATTTTAACAAGGATACTCGTGATCAGTATTATTGCCATCTCTTATGACGCGCCAAAACTTAAAGAACAAGAATTGTTGAACCATTTTCTTCTCTTTTCCTTCTCATCTTCGAAAGAGCAATGTTATTTAGTCTCACTGAGGTTGCAACCCCAGTCTAGATGGTATTAAATGATAAATTAAATTAAATTAGTCATTTAATCTTACATTTCATTTAGCATATCATCTAGCGCCACCTAAATTGGGGTTGCAACCCCAGTGGGGCTATATAGCATTATTCTCTTCGAAAACATAAATTAGCTATCAAATTTATTGGGAATAAGGATTTGTTGGGCTCTTTCAAAAAGTTTTCCTTTGTAGATTGGTGGTCTTTATTGAGCATTAGTTTCTCTTAATAGTTTTTTCTTATATATGTAGGTTGGTGGATGGGGCCAAGTATACAAAGGATTGACTCTCGTAACTGTTACTGGAGCCGGGCATGAGGTACCACTTCATCGCCCTCGGCAAGCTTTTATTCTTTTCGGACAGTTTCTGAAGAACAAGCCAATGCCAAGGTAAAGCTCGATTTGATCAACCACTTCAAAGCAAACAGTTAAAAGGTTCTAGGAAATCCTCATCTATTCTTGTTGAAAAGAAGGGAATAATAATTTCTTCTGACATAGCACTCCTTTCTCGTCTCCGTCAGCGCCTCGAAGCTTTTACGCTTGTTCTGATAGAAGAAAATTGTAAAGAGAAGATAGCTTAGAGATTTTATATCTCATAAGAATTATGTCTTTTAGTAGTAACATTTGGATCAAATTCATTATTTACATAAATCCATCACGTAAAAACTTTCTTGCAATAAATTTGTATTTATTGGCAGCATCCTCATTCCTCCATAATTATCATTTAGCATTAATTTTCACTCGTTTCCCTCTGACTTTGAGGAACGAAGTTTTAATCAGGCAAGGCATACTTAGACAAGACTTGTGCTTTTGTTTTTGCTTCTTGTATAAGAGATTCCCGAGAAAGCATCAGACTAAAAATTATTATAACATCTTCAAAAGCAATTTCTTAATTTTAAAAGTCACTTTTGACTTTTTAAAAATCATGTCAAAAGATCCTTTAGTTACTTACAAGTGATCTTATTGCACTCTTCTTGACATAACTATTTTTTATCACTAATGCTCCAAGTACAGGAGCATTAGTGTCAGGCCCCACATGTTGAAAAAAAAGAAACCCCCCGGCCTACAGTCAGGGGCTGGCAGGGCCCTAGCATTAAACCGCCCCCCTCCTCCCAGTATTTCAATCATCTCTCATTTTTTATTTTAAAAAAGTGAAAATGGAGCCGAAGAGAGAATCAAACTTGTCAATTAACAAAGCTAAGGAAAAAATTAGATTAAGACAGAAATATTAAGATAACCCATTCCGTGTCTAATTATGCTTTAGAATACCCATACCTAATTTGCCATTAATTTTTCAAAAATTTGGTACCCAAATATCCTATTTTGTAGTATTGTATGTTCTTTGCTTGCCTTTCAACCTCTAGCACATGAACTTGGATACCTCTGTTCTACTAGCTTCTTTTTCAATTATATACTTGTAAAACCCAAGCAAGGACAATTCAAAGAAGGGTTAATATCGCACGACGTCCCCACCTTTCAATGTTATTGTGGAAAACGTTTTTACCTTTCATTTTTTGACATTTTCACCATTATTTCAACTTTTCATTACATAGAAGGTCATTTTCATTCATTTTCTCAATTAAAAATTGTGAAATGACGAATATACCATTCTCTTTAAATTAAAAAAAAAGAAAAAAAAAAGAGAGAAAACTAATAGCAACTATAGTCCCAATTTTTTTAAAAAAAGTGCAAATGAGTCACCGAATAAATTATTAAAAGGATAATTAGCACATAATTTTCCTATCTTTCACTATTATAGTGGAAAATGTCCATACCGTTCATTTTTTTTTTTTTTTGCATTTTCACCCTTAATTACAACTTTGATCACGCAAACCATATTTTCAATCTATTTTTATCCAATTTCTCAATAAATAGCAGTAAATGATGAATATATCATCTTATTTAAATAATATATATATAAAAAACAAAGAATTAATTGCAACCATAGTCCCAATTTTTTTTTTAAAAAAAAGTGCAAACGAGTCTCGATTAAATTTATTTAAAATTTTAAAAAAAATTTAAAAAGTGCAAACATCCCAAATTAATTATTAAAGTATAAGAATTTTTTTTTTTTTTCGCAGTAACGTTGAAAGATAGGGACATTATGTACTAATTATCTTTTAATAATTTATTTGAGATTCATTTGCGCTTTTTAAAAAATTGGGTTGCAATTAACTTTTTCTTTTTTCTTTTTGTTTTATTTTAAGAAAAGGGTATATTCGTCATTTCACAAATCTTAATTGAGAAAATAGATGAAAATGACTTTTGCGCAATGAAATGTGAAAATAAGGGTGAAAATGCCAAAAAATGAAAAATATGGACGTTTTTCCACAATAACAATAAAACGTGATGACGTTACATGCTAATTACCCATTCAAATACCATGCTATCAAAGCCAAAGGACACTGTTCAAAGCTAATAGTGAAATTTAATGATTGTTTGACAAAGGTTTAAAAAAAAGTTTTAGTGGATTTTGATACAAATTGATATAAAATAAAAAGTTCATAAAGACATTTTATCTTTCAAAAATCAATCTAGAGTTTTTTTCATTTCACTCCAATTCTTTTTCTACCTTAATAACTTCTCTTTTCGACTTTAGTTTCTTATTTATTAAAATAATTTTAAGCAACTAAATATATCACGACTATCTCCTCATAGAGGGGAACTTGCTCAGCCTTGAAACCACCAAAATTGGGCAACGGGATCTAATGTAAGTTGCCCCAACTTTAAAATTATGTTTTCACCAGAATATTATTTGATTTGCTATGTAACCTTTTTTGAGAAATGCATAATGGATTGATTTAAAGTTTTTAGTTTCACACTTTCACTCGTTTACGTTCAACGTTTCTACCACACTTCATCCCTACTTTTTTTTTTTCAAAATGGCGTTTTCACATATCTTTTCTTGTTTCACTGTACTGTATTAAATTTATTACTTGCAACCTAAGTTTTACATAAAGTTTCCTTAGTGTCTAAGAAGTGCCTTTAATTGGTAATAGTTGTCGAATGTGGATGATAAGTATTTGAATACCTAAAAAGCAACTATGGAAAAAGTAAAATAAAATGAAAAAGAAGTATATAAATGGCCATTCCATGTAAAGATAAAGCAGAATCAACAACAACAAGAAGAAAAAGAAACACAAATCCTTTCTCTCTCTCTCTCTCTCTCAAACACACATTGTTCTATAGAGAGATGAATAGATTAAGTAACACAGTGATAGGTTTCTTAAATCTTTTGACTCTATTAGCCTCAATCCCAATCATAGGTGCTGGTTTATGGATGGCAAAAAGCAGTACGACGTGCGAAAGTTTCCTTCAGAAACCCCTTCTGGTTGTGGGGTTCATAATTTTCATAGCGTCGCTTGTTGGATTTGTTGGGGCTTGTTATCACGTTGCATGGGCACTTTGGGTGTATCTGGTTATCATGTTGTTTCTTATAGGGACTTTGATGGCCTTAACTGTGTTTGGTTTCGTCGTAACGAGCCGGGGTGGCGGCGCCGTGGTGGCCGGTAGGGTGTACAGTGAGTACCATCTCGATAATTATTCTCCATGGTTGAGGAAAAGAATTAAGGATTCTCATTATTGGATGACTGTTAAGAGTTGTATTTTGGGTTCAAAGACTTGTGCTAAGGTTGTTTTGTGGACGCCTCTTGATTATTCGACCAAAGACTTGTCTCCAATTCAGGTAATATACATGTTACTTTTTTTAATTGCTTAACCAAAAACGCATAATCGTCCCAATGGACCATTATTGATTCTCCTTTCACTTTAACTAACAGTCAGGTTGCTGCAAGCCGCCAACTTCATGCAACTATGCATCGACAATGGTGGCACAAGAATCTGACTGCTACAAGTGGAACAACGATCCGAACATACTGTGCTACGAGTGCGATTCATGCAAGGCCGGAGTTCTCGAAGATATACGAAGAAATTGGCAAAAAATCTCAGTCCTTAATATTGTCATGCTTGTTGTTCTCATCGGAATCTACTGCATTGGCTGCTGTGCTTTCCAAAACGCCAAAAGGACAGAATCATATTACCCTCATGGTGAAAATCAGATGTATAAAAGCCGCGCTAGATGGAATAACCATTGGTAAAGTATAGCAATTTCAAATCATAGTTAGAGAAGTTACACATTTATTTTTTTAAATTCTATCTTCAATATATGGATTTTCTTTGCAGGCGGGGATGGAGGTAGGAGACGCCAGCTTTATTAATCTTTTTCTTTTTCCAGTTTTTCAATGCTCTTTTGGACTATAAAAAGATGGGGCAATTCTGTTTTTCTTCGTACTTACTCACATGATGTATTCAAATCCTTCCTCTTTAAATTGCTTTTTTTTGTACAAAAGAAAGATTTTACTTTATTTCCAAGATCGAATGATCCAAACCACTAAGGTTGCTTTTACTTAGTTAGTTTGCATGTTTACTAGAGACGTAAATTAGACCGACTTGGTTTCGAATAGGCCGTGCGAGGTCACTCGTGGTCGATCACGTTCGGCAGGCCTAACACAATCCATATACCTAACATGTCATTTAAGTTAGTAAATGCGAGCTAAGAGCTTGGGCATATAAATCAAATTGCAAATGGGAGCTGAAAATTTAAAATGGAGAAAGAGATATGTCTAAAGTCAAGATAAACATTATATTTTTGTTTATTCCATGAGCTCAACTTTGCATGCATTGTGCTATGTTATTATGAATATCTTCGATATTTTAGAATCTAATGTTAGATTGATGATAAAGTTACTATTTTTATAATGGTGAAAGTTACCTTATACATAATGTATTTTGTAAATTTTCCCATAATTAAACTATTTCATAAATTTCTCTATGATTTTTTTTTTCGCATATCTTAATACAAACATTTGATTCACTTTCCAAATTAATGTCCAAATAAAATTTGAACTCTACACTATATTGAATTGGGAACATCGATTAAGAGAGATGAAACCAGAGAGAATACAAAGGATTTGATTAAGGTGGATTATGATACATTATTTTAATATGGTATTTGGTGTTGCAACGTATTTGAACAACATAAAATTAAATATTGAAAAACATAAAATTTAAGTGATTTTTCTACTTGTTAGGTTTTTAATGTAATTGACAAATCTTTAAACAAGAATGACTAGATTTAATATGTTGTAAAAGTCAAGGAGTAAGTTGTAAATATTATAAATTGAATTGTATTAGGTTTAGGGTTCGAGAATGGAAAAGAAGGAAAAAAAAAAGCGCCGCAATTTTGCTAGACTGTCGTAATGACTTGGTTCGAGCGACAGAAACGGAAACAGAAATATTGTTTTAGCATGTCGCTTGGCTTTCGCTCGAGCGACAAGATTATCCGAAGAATTTTAATTTATGTTTTTAAGGCTTTTTATCCGACTCATTCATTCATAAACCTACAATATAAATATTAGATAGCCTCTTAACGATTTTTCTTAAGGTTGAACACTAAGAAAACATTAATTGCTTCATATCTTCTCCATCAAAATCATCCATAGATTTCAACCTTCGTTGTTTTGATTTGGTCTTGGCATTGCAAACATCAAACATACTCAATCCAAATATCAAATTGACACTCCTTGGAAAACGCAGAGTTCTTCGTTGATTCACGGGAGGAGATAGACGAATTCTAAAGTTGAAAGTTGGTGCAGGAGCACACAATCAAGGAAGGTTTTGAAAACTATAGCTAAGAGTTGGTGTATGAGCACGCAATCCGGAGGGCTGTGTGAATTGCAGTCAGAAGATCAGAAAGTAATAATGGTAGTCGTGTCTGGCGGATTATAAGTTCATAATTCGTTTATAGTGGATTGTTGACCGGCAAAGTGCCCAAAATTTTTACCCAATTGAAATTTCTCTATGATCATTCATGGTGTTTACTTATTGCTTTCATATAATTACGGTAATTCAACATAGTAAATTTGACTGTTTGATTAATCATCTAAAAATAATTAAAAGTGATTTGTTGTTATTTAATTATTAATTTTTAATTCCGCATAATCACTTATTCACCCTCCTTCTAGATGTAGTTTGGGTCGAACCTCGTAATTTCATTACTTATAAGTAATTTTTTAGCCTAAGTTATTTTAATATGGTATTCGATGTTACAACGTATTAGAATAACATTAAATTAAATATTGAAAATCGTAAAATTTAAGTGATTTTTCTACTTATAAGTAATTTTTTTAGCCTAAGTTATTTTTCACTTATAAGTGATTGCTTTACTTGTAAATGAATTTTCAGGTATGGGTGAATTTTTTTTATTTATGAGTAATTTTTCTATTTATAAGTACTTTTAAGTAATACATAAATTTTGAAACTAAATTACAATTCAGTATATCAATTGACATTGAATTAAAGTTTAGAGAGCCAATTGAGACACATTAGAGATTAATTACTCAATCGAAATTTGGAAAAAAAATCACAACTGCATAATGAATTTTTGAGCCTAGTGAATAACATTTAAGGTAAGAATTATCTCACGGTATATTGTACATCCCATCGAACAAAAAATTTTGAACTAAGCTTTTATTAGTTTTTCTTTAATAAAATCGGATAAGTAGTACACCTTAAGGAGGGGATCGATCTTGACCTCACACGAAAACACAAAATAGATCCCAAGAGAGTTATTTATAATTATTTTTTATTCAATAACTATTCAAAAATCCCATAAAATTATTTTTTAATTTAGTCACTTCATAAACATGGACCCAAGATGCAGTCGCACGAACATAATAATGAACTGGGGCCCAAACCAAGCAGGGCCGTAACAACGAAAAGGACCCAAAAATTGGGCCATGGACAAACCTAACTTGCCAAAATGAAATAAAGCAAAAGCAAAAGGGAGTTTGAGAAAAGAATTGGGTGCCTCATGCCTGCCTAGTCGGCTAGTCCGACCACAACTTCCCAAATTCCAAGGACTTGGGCTATTATTTTCGTAGAAAGCGCGTCTATTTTTCTTCCTTCTAAAAATAATTCGTATTTTATTTTAAAATTTTAAAATAAATAACTTTTTACTTGTTCATAATCTTCAAGGACATTGATGATGAAAATATGGAAAATTCTAAACGAACGGGGTCAGGTGGAACCCCCTGTCACTAACAGGGGCTACGTGACTCCGTTCATGTAGCACTTCTTCGAAAATATTCTCCTTTGAAAACTTTGAAATTGAACAAGATGAGATGTGATTTTCGAAAATGTATTGTGCCTATCTTTAACATATGTGTACGTAAAAGATTTTAGTGTTTTGTAAATTTAACAAGGAGCTAACGTGTTTAGAGCAATGTTCTAAAAAATGGTGCCGTCTATACGTGATGGGAGAGCAAAACGTCTCGCTTGTACTTTTTTTTTTTACGCTTTTTAAAGTTTTTTTTACGTCTTTCAACATTTTTTTACACTTTTTCCTTTAATTATTAGATAATTCTTAAATTAATTTAAAAATTTAAAATAATATTAAAATAAGAAAACGTGTTTTTACGTTTTTTAATGCCTAGGCTTCGCCAAAGCTTGTCTGGGCCGAAACTCAACCTCCACATTTCGTCACGCTAAATGCTTTTTAATTTTTATAACACTAGTTGAGAGTTTACACTGACATTTATGTGACGTCTTATTAATTGATGGTCAAGTAGGAGTCTATCTTCGTAGAATTATATTGAGTCACTTGTTTTTGTACTAAATTGAAGTTATATTTAATTGCAACAAATTAAAGTCGAGTCATAAAATTAGTGGTTACGTTGAAAGTTCATTAGCCAAAACTGTATTTTTTTAGTTTTCTTTTGAGGATAACAAAAAGCTTCAAATTATTAGCTCTATTCAGGTGAGCTTATTAGAAACTTTGAAAAGGAATAGCATAGAACAAAAAGGAATAGAAAGGTGAATTTGCTTAACTGAATCTACGGGTTTGAGGACTTATTCGACCTTCAAATATGAAAGACTCTTCGAGATGGGACAATTCACTTCTACAAAGGACTTTCTGTAAGCTAAATACAAGTAGACGATGGACTACAATAGTCATCATAAGTTCCAAGAGACATTAGTTTATTATTTGAGTAACAGAATTATGAAAAGCTAATGACTCAAATAACAAGTTGTCACGTATGATAACTAATGCATGTCGCTTTAATTATGTCACGTAAAATAATTACTGCAGTTGTTGATTTTGAATAACATTATTTCGGACAGATCGGTTGGGTCAACCACCTGATGTGCCATCACCAAATTGGTTGTTTGAGTATTAACCTAATTAGGGTTCCAAAAACTAGAATTCGTGATCTTAGTCTAGGGTTTACAAATTGAAAGGAGCTGAAAATGAGAAGCGGCGCGTGACATAATAATAATAATCTCAAAAGAAGTGCAAACTAACCCAAGTACCCAACCACCACCCACCCACGCATGTCATGTTGGTGGTTAATATCTAAAGTGTTACTGTGCAGGGTTCGAGGCTGGATTATAGAAGAAAAGAACACAGCACAGTTATGTAACTGAGAGAGGATTTGCTGTGCTCACCTGACCTGACCTCCATGCAATACATTCATACACCTTAATTAATTAATAATATTTTAAATAATATATTCAGGAGAGGAGGGGTGGGGTGGGGTGAGGTGGGGTGCACTAGAGAGACATACATGTATGTGTATCTGACAAGAGGATTCCCACACTTAGAGACATACATGTATGTGTATCTGACAAGAGGATTCCCACACTT
>CAIGRS010246728.1:0-17774 GCA_903798395.1 Fraxinus floribunda
TAACAATCTCCCCCTTTGACATTTTGTGACAAAATTGTACAATACAAGTCAAGGATGTGAAAAAAAAAAACTAATCTACCCAAACTCAAACCGAATGTCTGTCTCTTGCATTTCTTGAAACCTGTTTCCTGAAATCAATAACTCAAATATCAAGTGTAAAAGTATGTGATACATGAAATATAATAATTGAAACAGATTGTCATGTGCTAGCTAGATTGAGAAGCAATACTAATGTTAATCAAAACACCAACACCAACTAAAATATTAATTTCACCAAATATCAAAACTCAAAAAAGTTAAGCATTCAAAAATATCATCTCCCATTCAAAAAAATATCCCCCTTACTATAAAATAAACTAAAATTTAAAATGCACATCATCATCTCTCCCCTTTTTTTGTCACAAATGACGAAGGTAACAACAATATATAATAACTCAAAGATGCGGTTGATAGCAAGCACAAGTATAATCAATGAACAGTAAACTTTCCAACATACTCAGTTCAAGTCTAAATGGAGTAAATTGTATAAGTAACTCATGTGTGTTAAGTGTCACTAATTTCTAGTGATCAAGACTCCAAACCTTATATTTATGAGAAAAGACATGCTAAAAATTACTATTAAATAAGTTTATTTCTCTACTAATGAAAGTCAAACCAATAATGCATATTATGACCTATAAATGAAGCTCATTTTTCATCTATATTATTATTTTCTCCATCTTACTTTGAGTATATATACATTTTCACAAAATTTATATTTTTCTTTTTAAGCTCATCATTTATCTTTTTAATTTTTCATATCTTATGTGCAGACTCTTCTCCATTAAACGACTAAGAAGATCCCTATAACGAGTTTTGGGCCGATAACTCCGAGTCAATTGACCATAGGGCATCGGGTTATGAGAAACCCCTCAAACTTAATTATTTGAGTCAAATAGGCTTTGAAAAAGAGTATAAGATGAAATATTTTTATTTTATTTAAGGGGATATACTAGAGCTTACGTCTACTAAATTAAGGTCAATCCATGTTTAAGGTCATCTTACCAACAGATGACGGCCATTCCAAATCTCACACACGCGGTCAAGACTTACTCACAAGATAATAGTGAGTGTGAAGTGCAGATGGTATGAAGAAACCTATACTAAGTTCACCACATCAACCTAGACAAAGTAATGCAAAATATGCTACATCACATCAATTAAACTCATATTTGGTCACAACACACGTGTTCAAGTAAATCATATATCATGCTGTGGTAAATCATTTCCCTTTTATTTTTGTTTTATTTTTCGATTTTTCAATTTTTTTTTAAAAAAATCAACATACCAAAAAAGTAAAATAAAAAAAATGAGATGTATGCAATAATGAATGAATCAATTAAAAAGCATAAGCATGCATCAAAAGTACGTAATCAATTAGGTATACACGTGCTTTTATCTTTAAGAGCACTGATCAAATTCTAATTTTCAAATCATTCTTTTTCACCCAAACCTGACTAGTGGAAGACTTATTTTGAGTCAATTTTGTCTAAAACTTGGTCAAATGATTTACTTGATTAATAAGAAAGTCAATTCGGCCATCAAAGTCTTGACTTCTAACTCTATTGAAATTCTAATTCCTATTTCTATTCAGGAATTTATGACACACAGGTCTTTATATGTCCTAGCTCACCACAATTGAAGCATGTAGGAATAAATTTAGGAACAATCATATATTTCAAAATTTGAACCTTAGGTGGAGGACACCTACATTCTTAGTCGTGTTCCTATTCAATAGTTTGCGACATTTAAGTCTTATGTGTCATATCTTATCACAATGGTGATACGTGGGGATGAACCTAGGAGCAGCTCTAGGTTTCAAGTTTGGAACCTTAGGCTTTGAGGCAGGTACAAACTTATTAAAAGACGAACTAGTATGAGAACTTGTTTCATTATAGTCAAAATCTCTTTTATTCCCAATTGGTTTGTTCCGACCTATCATATTATCAATTTTCTTAGATCTGCAAGAAAAAGTTTTAAGTTGGGCATTTGATCTGTACACTCCTTCCCAACCCTTAATTCATTTAAATATCCAGTCGACTCCTCAAGTTTCGCTATAAGGTTCTCTTTTTCTAATTCAAGTGCATTAAACTTTTTAAGTACGACTTTATTCACATTCTTAATCTTAAGTTTCTCTTCAAATAATTGTTTAAAGCCTCCCGAATTTTCGTATCACACTCAGATCCTAAATCAGAAACTGATTGACTCGTCTAGACAAAATTCTGGGTTAAAGAACGCTATTAAGTTGGTTACTAGTTCAACCCTAAAATCACCTAATAGGTGAATAATGCGAAATTAAAATTGTCAATTAAAAGTAACAAGTCACTTTTTAATTGTTCTAGATGTTTAGTTAATCAAGTCAAATTATCATTTGTTGAATTGTCGCAATAAATAATTAAAGCAATAAAAAATAAAAAACTTGATGACGGAAAAAACCCTCAACTGGGTAAAATTTCCAAGACCAAACTAGTAGTTTCTAGTATAGACAATAAGAACTTACATTATGATCCAGCCTAGAAAACCCATAGACTTGTTGATCTAATTCCTGCAATTTCCAAAACCCGCTAGAACGTGCTTCACTCACACCTTCTCCCGATCTTCTAGAATTATCTATCTCTTATAGAACACCAAGAATGCCTCATTCTTGTACACTTCCTATGTCTAGTCCAACCTCCCTTGAACTTCGACAATCTCTAAACGCTATTAAGAAAGTACCTTCCTAATAATATATAAGTAGGTGTTTTGAATTATATGAATTTGATGTTTTTCTCAAAGTTGTGGTTGATTGATCTCAAAAATTAAAAGGTAACTCTCAATATTTGGATGTGTTCTTGGATCTTAAAAGAATGATATAAGGATGTAAAACAATGATTAACCAACCTTTTGGACGTTCATAGGGTAGGACATATATAGGAAAAAAATGTTTGGAATGAAAATGGATTGAAAAACCATGTATTTGAAGCAAAACAGATTTTTGATCATCGATCGTCGCTTGAGGGCCAAGCCAGCGACATGCGAACAACAGTTGAGCAGTCGTCGGCATTTTTGTCTATGTAAAAAATGCATTGCAAGTTACGACAGAGAATTTGGAACATAAGCTCTTTGATACTCTTTAGACTTCTAATAGCATTCTCTTGATCATATGTGATCTTCTTGGACATCTTGGACTCCTTTAAGGACTATACTACCTTCCTAAACTACTTGACTTTTACAACTCTTTTGTAACAATCCTATTCTTTTACAATAATCTTTTTATCTAAAAAATTGACAATACAACTAAAAACCTAACAATTCCAATTCCAACGGAGTTGCATGTTGAAGACGCCGATAAGTTTAGGCATGGGTCAATTTAGGTAAGTTTTGAGCCGAATCAAAAATTTAATATAAGTCGGTTTGGTGACTTTTGAAGAGAGTTTTTACATTTGTAGATGTAAATAATAAAGCAAATAAAATCAGATTAAATAAAGATAGTGTGAAAATAAAATCCGGTGAAAATTCCTAGATTTACAAGAGAATATAGTTTCTAAAGAAGTACACATACTAACGCCAACTTTAATAAATTCCTAGATTTACAAGAGAATATTGTTTCTAAAGAAGTACACATACTAACACCAACTTTAATATTTCAATTTCCAAAAGATAACAAAATAAAGATTTAGATTGCAGAAAATAAAAATACAAATTGGAACAACACAAAGGATTACTTGCCTCAACAATACATATGCAATTGCAAATTATAAAAAAAACTATAAAAAAAAGGAAGCTAAACACATAGAACATAACTATTAGTTGACTTTGGAGTTGGAGCTAGATCTGGAGCTAGATCTGAAGCTGGAGGGAGTGAAGTTTGCTGACCGAAGTTGCGGGGTGGAGTGATGAGTCGTTGGTGTCATGTCTTGATTATTGAAGACCTGGAGTTGACTGCTGAGGGAAGTGTTTCCAAATTTTCTTGAGCATTGTTTGATGCTCGTCTCCTACTTAATTTATTCCGATTTTTTATTTATTTATTTTTATTTTTATTGAGAGGGAGGTAAAAGTTTAAGAGAAAAAATTATAATTATCCTTTTTTCTAAAATTGCATTTGCAAAAACATTAAAATTTGATTTTTTTTTTTCATTAATCACGTCATATTCCACGAATATTCTAAAACACAATTGATACTAATTGATTTAGATAATGAATAAGACCTAAATTGGTGGACATAGCAAGAAATTTATTCTATCTCCATATTCATGAGATGACCATATGGGAAGACCAACGAAATGGAATTGTTGCTTCATTGATACAACTTTTCCTTGGCTATATTTTATCACAACGAACGATCTACATCAAATTGTGAGAAATCACAATCAACAAACATCATCAAATGATTTTCGATCACAACCATCAAATTGCAACAAATGTTTGAAATTATGTTATGCAACGCAAGTTTCTGGAATTTTTTGTTGTCTCTCGAAAGTTGTGACAAATGTGTATAAAATTGATATAATCTTCCGTAGTTCTCTTTCCAAAATTGTTTCAAATGTGACTTAATTAGGTTCCCTCGTATGTCTTCATTGGAATTATGTAAAATGTATAAAATTTGTGACCTCGAATGCACTAGACGAATGTATTTTCACATTGTGAATTCAGTTGTGTATAATGTTATGTGCTATGACGTTCTTGTCTTTTTAACTTCAGTTCATCCGAAAGTTGTGACATATAAATTGAGAATGATTTTTTATTTTATATTATTGCTTCCTTTCTCCAGGAAAAAAATCATATCTACACATTAAAAATAAATCATTTCATGAAATACTATATATTGTATTATATATGTAATATACTTTTTAATATATAAAATAATTATATATGTTTCAAATTTTGTAACTGAAAATACACCATAGATTACGATGTCATTAATTCTATCTCCAAATCACACAATTTAGAGAAAAAAAAAACGTGGAAGATGATATCAACATATTTGGGATAAATAGTTTCTGTATCTTCAGCAATCAACCATAGTTAATTTCAAAACCTTTATATGAAAATTGTTGCTCAATCGTTTTAAAATATCACTCATCACAATAATTTTGCATTTCGTTGTCATATCAAAAAATCATTGACGATAATTTCGCTAATTTTCTGATTCATTCTCAGTGTATATAATTTTCCCCCCTAATTTTTTAACCTTGAGCTTCAGTATGATGGTGAAATTACATGAAATCAGTAATTGTTTTGGTATAGTAATTAGAGCATCGTGATATAATGTGTTCAGTTTGGATGCAATGTGAATGTGCATGTGAGTTTATAGTTTGATAAACAAGTTTATAATTCTAAGATAGATAAATCAATTTTCTACACATAATATTTATTTCAAATACTAATTACCATGACAGCTCACAACCCTTATTGAAAGAAACAATTAGAAATTACTTAATCTAAAAGATAATGACAAAAATTAAAAGCCCTAATATTTAGAATTAATTCGAAATAAACGGAATTAAAATCTGAATTTATTTAATACAGAAATAATAACTAAAAGAAAATTAAAAACTCAATTTTCATCAAATGGGTTCAAATAGTAATGCTAAGATGCGATCCTTAGTTTCGTGATTTTGAATGCCATGCCCATCTCCATACTGGTACATGTATTGTGCCATTCTCGCAACATTCACTGCAATTTCAATAAAAGTTTTTGAGAATGGACAACTTGTTTCTTGAACTTTATTCATTTTTTTCCACGTCTCACGTATTGAAGATCTTATGTGTTTGCGTGCCTCGTCTTCAGAAGCACCAGTTTCTTTCATGTAACATTGTATTGTTTTAGGAACATCACCTCTTTTCATTTCATCCTGAGAGAAAGAAAACGAAATAAACTGTTAGTTAATTAAACGGTTAATTTCGAATTCCTAATGTCTTAATGATTTCACAAACAACAATGAAATTGTAGTCTATATACGCACCACTGATGTTGCTAAATCATCTGAAAGACGTAAAATCGTTGCCGACCAACGGATTAAATCGGGATAATCCTGTAAGTACTGGACGGCTTCCTTCTCTATAGGACTGGTAACAGCGAAAAACGCATGGGATAGTATGACATGAGCTGATATTGAAATCCATGCAGTGTTCATATACTCTTCCATTGTTGGTTTGTATCCATTGAAGTACCACCTTGCCTCTTGTAAGTATGCTTTGCATAAATCTGTCCACTGCCAAATTTGAAAGGATTACTGTATATTGCTTAAATATGGAAACTGATATAAGGATTACTGTATATTGCTTAAATATGGAAACTGAAGTACCAAATTTGAAGCAAAAATGATACCGCTTTTCTTAAATACGGAATTATTAGAAACCCTTTTTCTTTAAGAATGTCATAAGCCATTTCATTGACGAAGTTATTGAGTGCTAGATAGCAAATTTGCATGTAATCTGGAAGTTCATGCATTGAATTGACATCCCATCTGTAGAATTCCAACCAAATAATAATTATAGGAGTTAAGAAGGGGGAGAAACAAAATCAATATATCATATATGGGAAAATTTCACTATAGACTACCAATTTTATTTTCCAATAACAATTTGGTCCTCGACTTTGAAGAAAAGCAAGTTCGTACCTGACATTCTATTATTGTTTAACAACCGGTCGCCCAATAGTGAAAACCATAATTTCATAAAATCTTCTCGTGGCCAACGTAAAAACATGCATTACTTTAAATTACAACACCAGTCCTAGTTAGAAAGTAAAACCTAATTTCATGAAGTTGATAATGCAAGGGCCACATTTTGATTAATTTAAAATAGATTCGAACCATTTCTTGAGAAATAATTTTGAAACTATAAATAAAGACCATGTTTGGTATGGATTTAAATCAAATTTTAATCTATGTCAAAGTCAAATAAAAAATATTAACCACATTTTTCATGGATCACACGGCTTTTCAACCATACATTTCAAAATTTTCTATCACAATTTACTAAAAATCTAATTTTAATCTCCACCAAACACACATAAAATTAATAACCAGCTTGCCCATTGTTGAAGGTTGAAAACCAACTTCCTAGTTGAAGAATGGAATAAGCCAATTATTTAATTCTCCCTATCACATACACCTTTTAATCTACAACGTACTGTGTTGACAAACTTTGATTGTGTCCTTCATCAAAAGGAGTTCGTTTTCTTTCTTCTTCTTTTTTTTTTCTTTAATTATTGGCTGGGGTTAGGGGTGGGACTTGGGAGAGTGTCTGAAATGAGGAATAAAGATGTTGCTAACCTTTCAATGATTCTTGTAAAATCTTCTAGTTCTTCTAATGTACCATAGACATCATATATATCATCTATGGTTGTTACTAAAACATTGACCTTCGTCAATATTTTCCGACAAAATTCATATTGAGGTTCAAATATCACCCCAGTAGTCCAAAAGAAACATTCCACCAGCCTATCCCTCGCAAAGGACAACTTTTCGGCAAGGCACGTTCCCTTCCACCACCTATTAATAGAAAACGCAGATGGAAATAAACAAAAAAACATTTGTAACGTCTAGACTTCATAATTCGATATATTTGGCCCACGTATTTAAAATGAAAAAATAGATAGAAATGTGCAAATTTATTAGTGTAGGAATTTATACACATTTTCTCCTACCGTAATAAAAGTTAGTGTGGTAAAGTGAGGCAAATTTGTTAAGGAGAGACTGTTTGACTCCGTCAAATTCCCTATTGAGTTGTCTCTGATTGAAGACAAGTATCAATAAATACCTGGAGAGATGTTTTAGTTCCTGCTGATATTTTGCTTGAACAATGTTGAAATCCAATTCAGCAAGCTCGTGCAGAATTGAATTCATGTCTGGCCTGTCCTTGTATACGTTTATGAACCATCTTGCCTCTGCCCGCTGTACGGTCCAGTGCAGCGGGAGCTCCAAGCCATGGTGCACCAATCGAGAATGGAACTGATCGATACAAGTTTGATCATTAAGGTGTTTCATAGTGAATTCTGTTGCCATTTCTAGGGTACTTTCACCTTCTATTGAAAGGAATGAAGTTTCATATAGTTGTAACAATCCCTCTATATCATCACAAAGCCTCGACTTGAACTCACCCTTCTCATTCTTGAAACGATCAAATATCTCTACAAATATCTCTGTGTTCAACATGACGTGTAAGACACTTGTAAGCACTAAAATTGAATGAACATGAATGGAAGAAACTGATTTGCACCTTCGGAGACATTAAAGCCATGTTGTCTTAGTAGTCTGAATTCCAAAGCTGTAGCATATAAATCCTTAATCTTTGAATCTTGATCATCTTTACTATATTTTAAGTTAATAACGGACAAGATTCGCTTAATTTCATTGTCAAAATGGTAGGATATCCCCAGCCTTCGCAAATTATCAATGAATTCCAACTGATCCAGTGGCTCTACTGTTTTATCAAGCATCATCTTCACTTGCAGTTTCAGCTCAGAAGCCCGCGTCACGTATCTCTCTCCCTACATTATGCATAAACAAAATCTGATTGCAAGAAAAAAGAGAGAATTTTTTTTACGTAAATGACGACAATTACCGCGTATTCAATATCTAACGACTGAATATATTCGAATTCCCATATTGAGGGTTTGTAGTTTCCTGATCGCCTAATCACAGTCTGACTGCATGGCTTAGTGGTAATAAAACCATGTTGAATAGCATTAGCAGCAGTAGTTGTACCTAAAGCAAAACAGTTTTTTGGAATCTGTTTTTTCAAAGTGCAAATAGAAATTGGCATGAAAATCTTCAAGTTGAAGATAGTCATTGATCAACTGAGACTTGTCTAAGTTGCTCACAAAATATTATAATTGGTATGGTACTGGGCATGGCTTATTTATATTGAAGTACTTATCTGGAACTTAAAATAGCAATAGATTAGGCTTTTTTGTAAATAAGTTCATTTTGTATTGGCACCAACTCAAATAAGTAGTCATAAAAATAAGAATCATGCTACACAAACATGCTTAATTACAGTGATCAATAACAAGGGACACGTGACTCAACATCATTAAAAAATAAATAAATAAATAATAAATAACTTGACTACATAGGTGCTGCCAACGAAGCATCGTTCCCTCTCCCTATTTGCAATCCCTGTTTGGATAACATTATTTTAAAAATAAGTTGGTAATAGCAGGCAAGAAACAATTAAGTAGGGACAAAAGTTCTGATAAGGCTGGACATAGATCGGAAGTAATAATGCTTTCAATAATGCAAGCAAATAATTGCATCATGTTTGAAAAATTATTGCTACATCTAGTAATGAAACCAGACGTTCTTCATTTTGGATCAAAAATTAAGTTATGATTACACCCTTATCAATATTAAAAGAGCCGAACAGGGGTACCATTTTTTGGTTCATAGGCTGGTACTCGACTCTCTCACATTGGGGGGTGGGTGGTGCATTTTTGGGGGTTTTTTTATTGATGCGGACCCACCTCATTGTGAGGGGGGACTTTACCATGCCATTTCCAGGTCTAATAAAGTAGAGAAACTCATTAAAATTATAGCATCCTCATATACACAATTGACTATCATTCAACATTCCAATTCAATTGCATGGTTCAAACAATGGTTGAGGCATTGAGGAGTCTGATGTTGATGTGGACAAAAAATGTGGTCGGTCATCGATGTCGGTACGGATGACCTAAGAAGGAAGCCCATATAGAAGTTTTGGGGCTAATGTTATAAATAAGCACATTTTTGCAAGAAAATTGGTGCATTGACAGAGCACTTCGGCGGCAGAACAAGAAAGATTATGGAAAGGCAATATTTTGAAAATAGATAGTCATATTCTTCAAGGACTTAAATGTAACCAGGTTTGCATGATTAATTTTTTTATAAATTGACACTATTGAATCCAAAAATGCACCGCTTATGTGGCCCACATATCTCAAAACATCTCACGTCCACGTAAACTTTGTTCATGCACACTAGGACAAACCGTTAGTCACACGTGGCCTTGTCTGGAGGGGTGGAGTTGGCCGCGTGCACTTCGTGACCCTCCAATATAGTAATATGAGTTGGCCGCGTGCACTTCGACGATCAAATTAGTTGGAGAAATAGTAATATGAGTGTGGAAGAGGTTTAAACGTGACCCTACAATATAAAAAGAGGTTTGCTTTGGGGAGAAATGAGTAAAAGATGGGGTACCAAAATTATAGCTTTAAGAGTCTAAACTTACATTACCTTTTGAATGGAACTAAGTATAAGTGTTTATACTTGGGTATGATGGATAAGGGCCGTTAGATGGCAGTGCACGTGGTCCCAACTAAATGACTGGTCTCTCTTGTCACATACATTAATCAATAATAGCCTTAAATGCAACCTAGCTTGCAGCATTGGACTTGACCAAATAGGTTTTTGGTCGAGGTGATGACGGTGACTTTTCTTGTCAATTACATAATACAAGATCTGCTTAAGATCTTCTCACTGTCTTCCCCCGGACCGGCTATTCCCATGGAGACTGCCTTTCCCCGGACCGGTTATTCCCATAGAGTCTGCAAGTAATAGGGTCGGTCTAGTTTTGCTCTGCGGAGAGAAGTGGCTCTTCTGCACTTGAGGGTCGGTTTAACTTCACCCCATGTAGGTGTATATGGAGCGGAATTGCCGAACCATTTGACACGTAAGATGATTGAGACCACGCATGGGCCCTTGTGTAATGAGGCGTAACAAACACAACCATTACATGGGTAGGATGAGATACACAAAGAGAGAGTCCGAGAGAGAAAAGAGAGAGAAAGAGAAAGCCATTTCACGGTGCGTGTTATGATTGTTTCAATATTGTGAGGCAGGTTGTACACAAACGTAGAAGTAAAAGAGATTGTTCGATGAATTTCATTGTCGAATGGATAGAGAAGAAAAACTCGAACGGTACAAGCAAGTGTGCAGTGTACACTGGGTGTTCTAGTTTTGTGTGGGGAGAAGTTGTGAGAGTGAGAAAAATATTGTATTGAGCAGTTTTTTTTTAAAAAAAAATTAATAAAGTTTATCATCCCACGGTTCTCTATAGTTTGTCGAACCATGTTTAATTTATATTTTCTCGTTTTAGCTCGTTTGGTGTTTCCACTGATGGATGAGATTTTTTCCAATAAAAGTATTAGTGCAAAAATGTATATGTGAGAAAAAAGAAACAAAATGTAAAAAATCGATAAATATAGAATTGAACCAAATGGAACAAGATAAAGAAAATAGACAAAGGTGTTGGATTCGAACCCGGTTCTAATGGGTGCTCCCATAATTTGGTAAAAACGTTTTGCTGAAATGCGACTTTATTAAAACAAAAGAAAGGCTTGGATGCCTGACACGTGGAGAAACATGCAAAAATGTATATGTGAGAAAAAAGAAACAAAAAGTAAAAAATCGATAAATATAGAATTGAACCAAATGGAACAAGATAAAGAAAATAGACAAAGGGAACACCATATCTATAATATATTAAATATCACATCAAGTAAGATTTATATTTTGGGTGATTATAACCCTACTACAATTCAATTATTTTAATAATACATCAGTTTTTTTTTCTATATATATTTAATTTACAAACTATAATAAAACTATAATTAATTCTCAATTAATTTACATTTACATTCATTTAATTATTATTATTTAGAATCTCATGTTCAAATTCGGCTCCTGTTATTAATTCTCAATTAATTAAAATTCGCATTCATTTAATTAATATTAATTACAATTTCATGTTCATGTTCACACTCACATTCAGTTCATTATTCACTACCATGTATGCTAATTAGCAACGAGTTTCACTTAATTAGAAAGTAAATTATATTTATTTAATATAAATGATGTAATATTTATTGTCAGTATATATTACTTGGAATGAATTATAAATTAATTAACATTCACGTTAATTCATATATCATATTTGCCATTCATCTTCATTTATGCATTTAGTTGTAATTATAATACTCACATTCAAGTATGCATTTCACTATTTACGTACATGTATAATAATTAAAATTTATTTTCAAAACTTGCATTTTTTTTTTATATTTAGATCAAAATAGTAAATAGAGAATTAAGTATTACTTTTACACCACTTATAAAACACTTCAGAAGTACGTGCAACGCACGTTCAATTTGACTAGTATATTCTAAATAGGAAGATTTCAATTATCTATAGTATATTAAATATTATATCAGGTGAGAATCATTTTTTGGATGATTCTAGTCGTACTATAATTCAATTATTTGAATAATACCTTACTTTTCATTTTTCAATATGTATTTAATTTATTTAATTATTTAGTTACCATCAATGTACATGTACACTTGATAGATTCATTATACTGGTGCGCTTTCATTTATGTGTGAATTCTATATGAAAAATTCTTAATTAATTAAAATTCACATTCATTTAATTAGTATTCATCTTTATTTAAGCATTTCAATGTATTAATTAGAATTTCACATTCAAGAATGCATTTCATTATTCACGTTCATGTATGCTGATTAACCTCCAGTTTTACTTAATTGAAAATTAAATAAATGATTTAACATTAATTATCACGTATTCAAAATTAATTAACATTTATACATATTCAAATATTACTTATATAGCACTTATAAAATATTTCATAACAACGTGGACTAGTTATAATTAAATGACATTATTTGGTACTCGTGAATTATTTGTGACTGATAACTAAGAAAATTGCACAAATGATCCTTTTAAGGGCATAAGTTATTTTTATTGAAATAGATATAATTTCAACCGTAGAAATGGGCGAAACCTTTGAAAATGACCCCCCCTTTTTTTCAGCCCAGTCCCCTCCGAATCCATCTGAATTTTCTATGGGTAAAGAAAAGGGAAAAAAAATAATATTTTGTTTACATATTAGCCCAATTTAAAAGAATTTTAGTTCGATCCTAGATCCATCCCTCCGAATTTCCCAGTTAATAATAGTAAACACTCCGCTGGATCGTTCGAAAAAAAAAAAAAAAAAAAAAANAAACATTAAATAATCATAAATCAATAAATGAAAAAATTGGTATCTTCTTAACTGGAGCCGTGATTGATAACAAATTAATGAAGTTGATAAACATACTCAAGAACCAGTTGGCATAGATAATGTAACACTTGAATTGCTTAGGCCCCATTTGGGATAGATTGTTTTGTTGGATATAATAGAAAAACGAAAAAATAAAAAATTCTTATTATTAGAATAAGATGTTTGGTTGATACACTGAAGTAATCCACAAGTCGAAAGTTCAAGAATAGAAGGCAATATTTTTATTAATTGATATCAAAATAATGATATAATCAGATAATGAACATTTAAGCATGAATATAAAGTCATCTCTGAACACATTAACGATCCAATGAAATTCAATCTCCATTGGTAGAAAACAACTTAAAACTTGGAATGGGTCGGAAAAGCCTCTTCTACTTCATGGAGAGAGACTCTATTGGCAATAAACACATATTTTAGCATCGAAAACCTACTTTTTTTTTTTAAAAGAATTAATTAAAATATAGTCATTTCTTCGATAATCAAATATAAAAAAAATAAATTAAAAATTTGAGGTTAGAAATTATTGAAGATTTCAGAACTTCTTGGGATTGAAAATTTGAAGATTGATATCGAAAAATTCATCGCATCTTCTTGTTTTTAGACCAAATGGATGATGTCTATGTCAACTTCTTCTAGTTTTTTATATTTTCATCGTGTTAATTGGCTAGGTTATTTGTTAGGATGAACGATGAAGTTAATTGATTTCTATTCATATTTTCATTCATTATTTTGGATATATGTTTTATAAATTGTGTTGAACTGGCATAATCAATTTATTGTCATTATTGAGAATAAGAGTTGAATCACATGATATTTGATCATTATATGTTAGAGAGATAGATTGCATGTTGAATGCTTAATCTTCCTATTCATAAATTTGTAGCTTAGCTTTATTGCCACAAGGATAATTTAGTAGTTTCGTAGACGTCCTATGTGATATTTTGTTATTTGAGACATTAAAGAATAAATTGTCACATAGGATTACTATTGCAATCGCTAACTATGAATATTTTTCTCAATTCCCTAACTACAATCCATAATCAGTCATGGCAAAGTAGACGACATGGGAGGTGGTGCAAAAGTTTTGAGATCGCTACGATCACAGTCGCAAAATTGGTTGAAATTTAGCAACTAGATCAACACAAACGTTGAAAAGACTGAGGTGCATTTAAATG
Organism: Fraxinus floribunda; assembly: GCA_903798395.1. NCBI lineage: Eukaryota > Viridiplantae > Streptophyta > Magnoliopsida > Lamiales > Oleaceae > Fraxinus > Fraxinus floribunda. Next base: position 14,266 of record CAIGRS010246728.1, read on the forward strand.
TATTCTATTTTCCTAATTCACATTCAAAATATACCGGAAACAGAATAATGACTTACTGAGAAGTATAAAATAATAAATGTAGAAGGAAGAAATCCGACGCAAAAGGTAAAATGAGATTACCCCACATTGGTGAATGGTGCTTACTATTTTCAGTACGCGTCTCCCTGTATACAATGACCAACTTCTCACAATAGTAATACTATAAATCCAGAGAACAACGAATCTAATGATGTAATGGGGTCGAGAGGCATTTTGATTAAAAAAAATTGCCGATTAATTCGAAACAGAGATTTTTATTCATGATTCAAGTCTCTCAATGCATTAGGACCTGCTTTGGAATTCTTATTTTACTGATTTTGATCAATTTTAGGTTATACTGTTAGTGAGGAATTGAGAAAATTGGTGCTTACTAGTTTTTTTGGACACCGATTTTGGATAGTTTAAACCACTTATTCAAAAGATGTACCCATTTCAACATGCAATTTAAGTCAATGTTTGGTACATTTTTTTGAAATTCATTTTTTTTTCAAACTCATTTTTAACTATATATTCTCTCGATAAAATAATTTTGTATTTAGGCATAAATTTTCCTATTTTTAATCCTACATTCCACTTTTCACACCACGGTTGAGTAGGATCCACCACTTAAATGCTACTCTGTCCATTCTATTTTCTTGTTTGATCTTCTCACCTACCCCATTAAATCAATTTGGCCCAAATCTAAGAAAATCTCAACATCTTCATCGATCTCCGTGTCAAAGATAAGAGTGCCATTTTAATCATAGTTTGAAACCACATCAATTTGGCTCTCAAGATAAAAAAGAAAAAAAAATTATCAGTACAACAGAATTAACTTTTTACGACATTCATTTATGGCGTGCATAGCAATCATGCCATAAAAAGAGACTTGATGTATTTACGGCATACATTTTTGCAAGCCATAAAAGCTGAATATTTACGGCATGCCTTATAGATTAATAAAAAAAAATTGATTTTTAAATTTAAAAGAATTTATTTAAGGTGTGCATTAATGTGCGTCATAATTTTTTATTATTATTATTATTATTATTATTTTTTTTTTACAAATGTAAGATTAAAAAGGGGTTTTACGGTACACTTCATAAAAATACAAGATAAGAAAACAAGAGTTTTTACAGCAAACATATTGGCAGGCCATAAAAGATGCCCACATTTTTTTATTTCTTTTATTATCTTGAATTTTCTTTTAATTTTCTCTCCTCCCACATTTTTTTTTCTTTTCCTTTCATTTTCTCTTCCTTTTCCATCTTTTTTTCTACTTCACGTTATTTCCTTTTTCTTCACTTCTCTTTTTCTCCTTTGCCTCAAACCCTTGTCTTCTCCTTCAGTATCTAAGAGCATATAAACCTCCCCAAGTTCATCTTTCGAGACCCACATTTGTCTCACTGGGTTCACCACCCTTCTTATCAACTTTTTTTTTTCTCTTTATGACACTCATTTATGAAATGTCTTAATTTTCCACAACTGTGATATTTCCTCCTCTTTGCATTTCCCTATGACTTGGATCTACCTCTCATTTTTCTCTTTCCGCCAATATTTTGCCCATCACCACCCCTAAAATGAGATCTACCTCTAATTTGGTAAATCTTTCATCTTTTCTTGTTTCTTTCAAATTTCACCAGACTTTCCTTATTTTTTAAGAAATCGATAACTATATTAGATGTAACGGTCTCCCTCACATATTTGATTACATTCTTGACTTCCTTATAGTTATCAAGAATAGCATTTAAGAGAATAATAGCTTATATTCGTAAGAAATCTTTTCACCACAATTTGTAATATCTTGAACCGAATTATTGAAAAGTTAAGATTGTCGTCTAAATATTTTGAGAGATCAATTTTAAAACTAAAAAAAAAAAAATCAAGTAAGAAAAGTTTGTTGGGCATAGATTAAATCAAACAAAGCTCTTCAAGTTTTTTCCAAAAAAAAATTGACAGAATCATGTTTACCAACTTTTCGCAAAACATAACCAGAAAAGGTATTATCAAAGGTATTTGAAACATTTTATTGTATTAAAATTCCTTTCATCATTTGTTGTCTGTTGATGTCTGACCTCCGAGGTCGGTTAAGTTCGGATTACTGTAGAAGAAGAATAGGTCTTGACCTGAGGTCGATTTCGTTGTTAGCCTCTGAAGTCAGTTATTGAAGTCAGCTCAACTTATGTTTTGCTTGCATGAGAAGTTTATATAGTTTATCAAGATTGGAGGAAGCATAATGATTGAAATATATAGATATCCAATCAGCTGAACGTATATGTAAAGTTCAGACATCATCGCACACATAATCCACCAATCAAGTGATTAAACTCTCTTCCCTTAGTAATTCATTAATTAATGGGTACCACTTGCAGGATTAATTCATGATGATCTGACATTCCGAGCTGACAAGACATGAAGGGCATGGTACATGCATATTTCTTACTATAAATAGGGGATTAAAGCCAAGATGAAGGGGATGATAATTTTCTCTAGAGGCATTACAATATTTCATTGTATCTTTTAATCATATTTTAAATATCTCCTATGTTAGAGGAACAATTATCTTAATTGCGATCTCTCATCATGATCGAAACCATATTTCCTATTAAGTTGGCTTGATAATTGGTGTAAACAGATTTCAACGTCAACATTGTCAAATAGAAAAATCACATTTACCGTTAAAGATACCCAAGTCAAAATAGTGTGCACACACCTTAACAGATAAGATACATAGCATATAAAACAATCTTCACAGAGATAGTCACACAAAGAAAGTCTTAGAGGTCCCAGACATACTCCGGTCTAAATTCCCAGAATTTTCATGAGATTCACGATCGCAGTCACAAGGGAATTGTCAAGCTAGTAAGGTCAAAGATAGTAATTCAAATCACAAATAATTCAATAACAATACAGAATTATGCAGAGTCAATAAAACCACAAAAGCGATAATATCACAATTTAGACAAATTGTCCTAAAATTCTAGCATCAGGCAATGCTGCTATCCTAGTGGTCATCCCACACGATGACGTGCTATTGTAGATATTTAAAGAGTTTCAACCAATATACCAGAGTAGACCTATTTGTGGCCGTAACTATGAGAGATGCAAAATTAATTAAGGATTCAAATCTTTATTGCAAAATCAGCTTCAATTGCACTACAGACAAATGCTCAATTTTTCGTAGATTAATTCCAGCACAGAGAACGAAAAAACCAGCCACTATAGGAGCCTAAAACGAGCCTCTAATACCAATTTGTAGTGACAAACATGCCAATCAATCAATTAACCACACAAAGTTATTTAACTATAAAATAGATCGTGGAAATTAATCAAAACAAATCAAGAATAAAGTTTCCCTATCAAGCTCCAATGGACTGGCACTAAAAGTAGATTGATTGAGGCACAGATCAAGAGTCAACAATCACACAGCAATACCAAATAAATTGGACCAAGATTATTCACTCAAATGGATCACGAAAGAATACAAAAAA
>CAIGRS010246729.1:0-10456 GCA_903798395.1 Fraxinus floribunda
CTGCAAATTTATCATATTAAATTTTATTTTAATAAGATAAAGAAATCTATTTGAATTAATTATGAAATTAATAATTAGAATAATTGGATATTCTACATTTGAATACAAAATGAAATATCAAAATCAATTTGGAGACACCGTGTCTCCGAATTCTACGGAGACAAGGCACTGTGTCTCCATAAAATTCGGAGCCTCCAAAATTTTATTATTTTTATTTTTTTTTGCCATTGCAACTTTATACTTTGTCCGTGTCTCCATATTCTACGACTGTGTCTTCGTAGAATTCGGAGACACGGACTGTTTCCTGGAGACAGGCTGTGGAATGGAGGCAGTTGGCGTGCCTCCGTTCCACACGAAGACACGGGACTGTTTCCTGGAACGGAGACAGGCAAGTGTCCGTAGAACCGAAGCACGATGTGTGCCTCCATTTCATACGGAAACACGGAAGATATCCATTTTGCTGTGTGCACGTTTTGGAAAGGCATCTGGCTTAAATTTTGGGATGATAACTCAATACTTGTTTTTTTGGCAAAATACTCCAAGATAACTAATCAATGTCATACCCAATACAAAATACTCCAAGATAACTAACTACTGATGTCACAGCAAAGAATAAATACTTAATACCCAATGCAAAATATCCAAGATAACTAACTGATGTCACACCGAAAGAATAAATACTTACTTTTCAACAAAATACATCCATAAATAATAATAAAAGGCTATTTTTACTACAAAAAGATTATTCTATATATCCTTCTCCATCAATTACTAATACAAAAGCATCATTCATCATATTTTTCTCTCTCTATCAACAGTAGTGAAACAAAATTATTTTACAAGAGGTAGAGATATTTTTTCAATGATGCTATTTGAATGATGGTGCAAAATAGACAAAAGAGAGTTTAGATGGAGGTTTTTTTTGTTGCAGCATCGATGGCTACTCCAGCTTTCCTTTAGCTCGAAGATCAACATTTTCTGAATTGAATGTATCATTTTTTGCCTCAACATCTTCGGAGAAAGCCTTTCCTTCAGTTGAAGTCTTGTACAACAATCGTTTTGCTGATGATGGTGAAATGTGATGAATGTCAGAACGACTGTCACTCATGATATATGGAAAATCCTTGCCTTTGTTACTGGATTGTTCTGTTTAGAGGATTTTTCTTTGTTACTTGGTTCTTCTGCTTCATCACCTATAGCTGAGGATGGATGCAGGACAAACACAACTTCATACTTATATTCAGCAGTATTTGGCTCTAGTTGTGTCACCTTCACATAGAATATGTGTTCTTTAGAATGTGCAAGTTCTTTTATGTTGACATCATTTCCCTGATAATTTTATTTTTTGTTAGTAAGAATAATGAGTAAGCTATGAGATAGACGACAACGATATATGTCTTACCAGTTTTGAAGTATGCATTAAACTTACAGTGGAGGATGCATTGAGGACAAACACAACTTCATACTTGTACTCAGCAGTATTTGGCTCTAGCTGTGTGACTTTTATGTAGAATATCTGTGCTTCAGAATTTATGCATTCTTCTATATTGCAATCATTTCCCTGAAGATTGAAAAATAAGTATGTTAGTAAATGTTAAAAAATAAGTATTATTATGGTGAGTAATTAAACGATGAGATAGACAAGGATGACTTACCAAAAAAATATCTGAGAGCTTGATCAAAAAATCAAGTCATCATAATTAGCACCTAACTAAAAGCTAGGTTTTGCGAATTGACAACAAAAGCTTCTGTAGATTCTCCAAAGCTATACTTCTGTAAAAGCAAACAAACATTAAGGCTAGCTGAGTATAGTAGAAGGTATAAACAGTAGCTGCTATATCAGCTAGTAGAAAGGGATAAATAAGCCTAGTTCTCAATATTCCCTAGCAATTGTGCCAACAAGAATATAAACTTGAGCACCAATTGTGGAACCAAGATTTACAAAATTCACCCAATCAAATTTTTAACTATAATTTTCTTGATAGCACACGTTCACTATATAGAAAACATTTGCAAGTTACTGGCAGAACTTTAAAACCCAATAGATAGTCTATAAAGCCCATTTTTTCAATTTAAAACATACATGAAATACAGAAAAAGGCAACCGAAAAACATGAATGAAATGAATGAAGGATTCAAAAGCATTACCATACTTTTATGAAGAAATTGAAAGCATATAATTAAACATCTTAGAAAGCTACAGTTGTGGAAGCAACAGAGGAAAAATCTACATAAAAATTTAACTGTTGAGAATTTAACAAAATTGACAAATTTAAACATAACAATTGCTTTACAAGTACCAGACAAAAATATGAGATCTGCTAATTTCAATGACATCAGTGGCTGGAGAAATATTCAGAACAGCAGGTGCACGAGGTAGTATATTTCTCCGAAACTAATATGACGCCGTTCAAATGTATGAGTAGTTCCCTTTCTTGTGCACTACATGTAATAGTCTGGCTTATGGTATGTAAATTCATCTAAGTTCGCAAGAAGCACTTGTGAGAGAAATATCGTGAAAAATTAGAAATCCACAAAAGTAGAAGGAACTTAACATATTGTTTTTTCACGAATAAGATGTTCCAAAGATAATATAAACCTTTGTTTCAGCTTTCAATTTCACTTCATCATCAACAAGATGTGATAAAGATAAAGTAGATGGAAGGAATTGGAATTGCATGAGGCAACTGATGAAACACATTAATTAAAAGTTGAATTGAAACTACTTGAGAAACAGATGAATGACATGAAGCAGCTTAAGCAACTTCTTGTAATAAAAGAACTTATCCCGCAAGTAATATAGATACGAAATTGCCTCACCCAAAGACTTTGTTGCCTTTAATATACTGACTGATGAAGTCTTGATAGAACTTCCTTTGTGTTTAGCTTAAACTAATATGCTCATCTATAAAAACAGTGAAAACTTGTTATAAAAAACATAACACGGGGGAAATAAAAATTTTGAAATTTTCTTTTATACTAAAAGCTCGTCGTAAACAAGTTTTATAAATGGCAATCTCTTAATGGAAACATTCAAGACTCAGAGAAGGCAAGGACCTAGAAGTGACAGGATACATAAAAACAGCAAACAATTTTTTACTTTGGAAACCACAGAAGGTTTTTAACAAATGTTTGATAAGAAGTTAAATCTTGTCCTTTATATCCAAATGCAGTTATATTGACTTCTAGCATCAACAACATTTTATGATTATATATCATACATTCAAATCCAGTCAACCAAGATCAAAAGTACAGTGACTATAATAGAGAGGCTGGGGGAACCCTAAAAATTATATTTAATATTTACCATAGAATTTATTGTAGTGTAGTAATTATATTTTCGCACAGTATTTGTTGATAGATAAAAAATGGTTCTTTTGAAATTTGTGCGTCAATGAAAATGGTACGTTCTGTAGTTCCATTTAGGTTCCTCATAAAAGTTAGGCATTCGTGTGGCTTTCAATGTCAGACTTTACCTTAACTTTTTATTCTGAGCATCTTGTGTTTCCTATGTAGGAGCAAAATAAGAAAAGACAATCATATCCACCATTTCAAATATGCGCCAAAATCTCACCGTAGGGTTGGCTTACATATTGTTCTGCTTTTCTTCCTTTGCATGGATCGTTTCCTCAAGTTTCGAATAGAACTACTTGGAAATAAAGGTAAATTTGAGGACCAAATCATGCATGGAAGATAGAAAAATCGTGCTAAAGCACAACCTTTTTTCTCTTTTCAGCTATTTCATTACATTTAAAACTGAAACTATAGCTCGGAAGAGTACCTAATCTGTGGAGCTTGTCTTTTCCGACGGTGGGACTTCTACCAAATACCTAAGGATAGATATTAAACAATGTTTCATCATAAAAGTAACCATATGTGGGTGTGTGAAACCTTTTATGAAAAAGGAGATAATTTGTATAATTATAGAATAAAAAAGGATACAAAATAAAAATTTTGGAAGATAGATAAGGAAACATACAATTAAAAATATTTTGAGAATCCCTGCAAATATCAAATCAAATCAAGAATTTCTTTATAGACAACATTTTTTGTGTATATATTATGTGTAATAGATTTGTCTGATGGCTTTATCAAAACTTTAATAGTTCGACTTGTTTTCGCTCTTGACAAAGCAACATATAACTGACCATGAGAAAATACAGGCTCTGGAAGATAGAGCCCAACAAAGTCTAAAGTTTGGCCTTGTGATTTATTTATTTTCATTGCAAAACATGAACGGATTGGAAAATGAGTTCTTTTAAAAGGAAGAATTGAAGTTTTATCACTTTCAAGTGGTAGGAATGGAATTCTAGGTAAAAATACACGCTTACCACGGTATTCTCCAATTGCAATTTCTGCATCAATCACATTTTTTTCAAATCTTCGACAAATAAGTATTGTTCCATTACATAAACCTTCAGATGGGTTAATATTTCGAAGTAACATAACAAGACAGTTTTGTTTTAATATAAGTTCATGAGGTGGAATACCATTTGGAGTTAATGTATTTAAAAAATCTTCTTGGATACTTTGTTCGGATTTATCAATGGATTCATCAAAGCTATAATATGTAAATATTTCGCCTGGAATCTCTTTTAGTAAAATATTATTTATTTGATCTACATATTCATTTTTTGGTGTTAAGANATATTTGGAAGTAACATAACAAGACAGTTTTGTTTTAATATAAGTTCATGAGGTGGAATACCATTTGGAGTTAATGTATTTAAAAAATCTTCTTGGATACTTTGTTCGGATTTATCAATGGATTCATCAAAGCTATAATATGTAAATATTTCGCCTGGAATCTCTTTTAGTAAAATATTATTTATTTGATCTACATATTCATTTTTTGGTGTTAAGATCACTCTATTAATCATACTATCTAAATTTTTGATGTAGTGTTCTATATTTGGAAAAACAATGTTAATCAGGTGTTTCAGAGATCGAAATTCGTCTTCAAAGTGTATTGTTATATCAGTTAGAAGTTTAGTCATATGGCATGAATGTTTTTCTTCCGTACCATTTCCAATACTAAGTAAATAACTACAAAATAACGGATCAGCTTGAGCTCTCATATTTTGTACCAATGGTATATGAGTAAAAGAAGGCCATAAATATGAAAAAACCAAACTTGCTTTCATTATTTCGTCTTTTGTTCCTCTTTGGATAATAGGTAAAACCTGACGGAAATCACCACCTAACACAATGACTTTTCCACCAAAGGGTACATCTTCTTCATTTATATCTCTTAACATTTTATCTAAAGCCTCAACGGTGTAACGATTCACCATTGGAGCTTCATCCCATATAATTAATTTAGTTATCCTAAAAAGCTCCGCTAATGCAGATTGTTTACTAATTGAACAACTAACATCATCATCCTAAAAAGCTCTGCTAATGCAGATTGCAAGTTATTGTTATAAAGATATCAGGTTTACCATATCTTTGAACCAATGCCATAGCATCCATGTATCGTTTTTTATTTATCTCTAGGACCCCTAGTGAATGAGGATGGTAAAATAATTCTTCGGCCAACTTTATAACCTCTACTTTCACCAACTTCAATACTATCAACAATTCCTTGATAAACTTCACCTCGTATCTGTTTTTGGTTATTACGAAAGTAATCTAATCTAGTAGTTTCAATTTTGACGTACATATCAACAACATATTATTGGAAAAGCCTACCGACATGAAGCAAAATACAATTACCTGAGTTTCGAACTTGTAATTTATAGCAGTAATACTCTCGACAAGATACATGTGATCTTTTTTTCCTCTGCTTCATAACTACAAGGTAAATATAAACAATATATCAAAAAAATCTTCAAAAGAATAAAAAATAATAGAAATCAAATTTTAAAATTATAAACCTTCAGTCTCTCTTTCAATCAACTCATGAGCAGAATTTATGTTATTGATGTTTAAAAAATTGTCTTCGGTAGAAGCATGAAATATTTCTTTATTAATTCTTTCAATACCCTCGTGCCATCCAGGCTAACCAAAAGGGAAAAGTAAAGGGTATTGAAGGGGATCATAACAACGAAAATAATAATGCACTCTATGGGATGCGCCAGAATGACCATAAATCGATATATCACGGATTTTGTTGTCTACAGATGGATCATCGTCAATCTAAACTACAGCTACTTGTGAAGCTATTGGAGTGTTGTACACCCTTTGATCTAAACCTGGATCACATTTTATTTGTATTCGACATGTATGTAAATTATCAACACCACTCAATGAACGAAAGAATCTAGAGTAAGGATTAATCTTTAAGACATCAATTAATATCTATAAAGTTGATTCGCAAAATTTATCTGAAAGCTTCAACCGATGTGATACTTCGTTTTCAGTATCATAGAAGTACAGCTGTAAATAAGTGGGGTTATTATCAGGAGGTGGTAGAAGTTGGTTTATATAATGATAAACTTGACCTTGGACCCTAAATGTATAAATTCCTTTATTCATTTTACATAAATCTTTGTCGTACTTAACACCAAAAGATGTAAACGCAAAGTGGTTGTTATAACTTCTTGCAAATTTTTTGAAATTCAATGCTACTACTGAATTTGAGGTAAATAATTCATATAATTCAATCGGTACATTATGTGTGTACAATTTTACCTTGCCATCAGAACAACAGAATCATTTACTCTCCCTATACATTTTTTTTGCACCACAATACGAACAAATTGTTGGCTGTACGAGTACATGAGATTTAGTTGGAATGTTTTGCAAGCAAAAGTTTGTACTTTGCTGACTATTTTGTACGCCTTCATTAGATTGGACCAGATTATCGTCTGAGTCAAAGTTATAACGGCTATCAGAATCTGATGTACAAAATGTAGGTTGGGAAGATACACTATGACTACAGCCAACAACTACAACAAAATAAAACGTTATTAACATTAGTTAACAAAGGTAAAAAATAACACAAAAAAATGTGAAGTTACCTGTCTCAGCTTCAAAGTCATCCTCATGTGCAACACCTTCTGTATGCTGTTGAACTTCAAGGCTATATGCATTATGTCCTTCAGTTTAATAATTTCGAAAAGAATTAGTCAAATATTTAATCAGATTAAAAAAGGTAACGAAACATAAAGGAAAGAGCATACATAAATATTGTAAAAATATTGTATTTCAATGTCACATAAATATTTCAGAATTTTTGTACCTCAATTTCAAACGGCATCAAATGTATCATGTAGTCAAATCAATTGGCAAAAGAAAATAACCAAACTTATCTATATCAATTCACATAAATAGTACAAAACTACAAAAACAACTAAGAATTTATTCACGTAACACATATCAAATGATTTTCCCTCGACCTCACTGTAAACAAACTCTATACAAATACCTTCTTTTATTCTTCTATTTGAACAACAATCATTATGCCTAACTCCAATTGCTCTTGTTTGAACATGTCGTTTCTGTTGTCGTGCATCACGTGCTTGCGCATATAATTGTCTGCGGCGTGAATTTCGAGATTCTTTTGCATCACCACTCTCGACAGCATCCATAAGAAAAATAACTAAAGCATAGCAAAAAGAAAACAAAACAAATTAGTAAAAATAAGTATAAAGCAAAAGAAAATATTTAAACAAAACAAATCTCCTCCCTTGCATATGTACAAAATCAAATACTATAAGATTTTTCAGCAATATCTCATTCTTTAACTATCTCTATCTATAAAATCCCACAAAACCTAGGTAAAACCTAGCGACTTAGAATTACAAAAACATAAAAAAAAAAACCAGCAGCCAAAGCAAAGAAGAAAATGAGGAAAAAAAAAACTTTCATGACGCCCAAAAACAAGAAAACTAAACTGTCGATGTCTCCGCCAAACCACCACCAAACCGCCAAACACGGACGGGAAGCACCATATGAGACACCAACCGTGAAATAAATCGAAATCAAACACAAGAACATAATAGATATGAACCATAATATGTAAATACTCAACGACTCTTTTTCATTTCTTCATCGATCAAAACAATTTGCGAAACATCACATATCACTCCTTTAGTGCACGGTGTTTCCAGAGCTCGTTTACAGTCTCACATGAAAAATCTGAAGTATTACAGTCAAAAACCAAGAACCTTTACAGATCGGGAGAACAAAAGAGGAGATGTAAGTGACTGGCTGGAAATTGGAAATTTTATTGCCTTGTACAAGTTGAATATATTTTGAAGGGGTTTTTTTTATTCAATGTAACAATAGAAGGAAGAGGCTTAAAGGGAATTTGTCAGAAAGCCAAATGTACAGCTAAAATTACAGGGATGGTAAAGACCTATAATTAACGATAGCAATAGTTTATTTTAGACATACATGACTACAAAGCATCTCGTAGTTGAGGATTCTCTGTGTCACAACGGTTATGACTCCGTCGCACGGTCACGGCCATGTCACAGGCGACAATGGTAGGTTCAAATTTAGGTATAGGTGATGCTCACAAACTGTTCGACGAAATGTCCAGTAAAGTGCAAAGACTGAGGCATAGAATTTTGCAGAAATTACCCGTTCGAAGAAACCGTCTAGTCGAAGGAAAAATCAGCCTAGAAAAGACTGACTCAATACGCCAAATTTTCAGGAAAAAAAGGTAGAAAAAACCTCCTAATCAAAAATTAGACTACAAAAGAGGGAAAACGACCCTTATGAAAATCTTGAAGCCAAAATAAAATAAACAACTTACAGGCGTGAGCTTCGCTTCGTCCAAACGGAGTGGCGAAAGCAGCGGCGAAGAAGAACAGTGAAACTTGTAGAAGAAGCCAATGGTAAAAAAACTCATAGAAAGTAAAGAATAATTCAAGAACTTGAAGACTAAATGTAGTAATGAGAAAGGCTAGTAGGTTGCTATTTTTCCTCTTTTTTTTTTTCTATTTAAGGTTTTTTGTTTAGTTATTTTACACTTGAATATCTTGTTTTTGAATGTGACTAAATTGTGATTGGGAACTAATGTATAACTCGAAAAGTTAGTTCATCTCACTAAAAAAAGATTGAGGACCTAATTGTTACACTGCACTACTTATAAGTTGAAGATGTAAAACTTCCTTCCCTTTATCATTATGTGTGGAATATGAGTTAAAAACTAAATTGTGATGGCTCTTGGAAGCATAGGTTTTTATCATTATTTTATTTCGCGGACAAGACAAAAATCATTTACACGTTCAAAATAGATTGGATACAATAGATTAACAAGATATTTTTTTTCATTAGATTAAAAAAAAAATGCAGCCAGACATGAGCTGCCGGTTAACAAACCCTGCCAATTTCCCTTGTTTGATTAGCTTTATTCATTTATGAGTATAGATTATTGTTCAGTTGAGGTCATGTCCAACGTTAATATGCCAGAGTGGCTGAATTATACCCCATTCTTTGCTTCTACAGGATGCTTGTCATCTATATGGCAACAAAGTCCCACAATATCAAAATATTCCGAACAGAACGGACATGGATACTCCTCCCTTACATCATCATCCATGTCCATTTCCTCGAATCTCATCAACATTTCTGCATTCAAACCCTCCCACTTTATCCCTACCAGAGTATCCCGCACAAGAACTCATTAGAAACCAATCTTTAATTAAAAATACACATTTATTAAAGTTCACAAATCCAAATAAAAAGCCAATATTTGATGGAAATATACAATCATTTTGTGGACTTAACAAACCATATTTAAAAATTTGCTATCCAAAAGGCCTCGTAAAGATTTAATACTAAAGAACGCTTATATTTAATTATGGTTTCAAGGAACCCACTTTTTAATAGAAGTTCTTGTTAATTTAACAAAACCCCCGAGAAATTCCAATCTTCAATTTGAATACACAATACCTAAAAGATCCATAAAAATGCAATCTTTAAGGTAAATACAAATTTCTTGGTCAAATGAAAGAAAACCCATATGAAAACTACACGCTCTAAAACGGAAAATTCAAGGTTCCGTATACCAGATCGAGATTGAAGAACAAATTGATAAAATAAAATAAACTACACGAACGAACGAACGAGGAAAAGGAAAACACAGAATCGAAGAGAAAATTGAAAGAAAACAAACAAAAAATATATATAATGAAGTTGAGAAAAAAGACCTCGGATTCAAGTTTAGCAATATAGGCGATGAGAGCGGCCTTGTCTCTGCCTTTGATGTACTCTTCATCAAAGCCCACTTCTTTGAGTTTTGCTATGAGTATATCCTTGTGAGATCTTATGGAGGTGTTCAAGAAGGATGCGAAGGTCTTGCAGCCGGGAAGCGAGATGAAGGCAATTGCGGAAGACAACAAATCAGTTTTTTTTTTTTTTTTTACTATTTTTTAGGCAAGAGGCGGTGAATGTGAAGAGAGGCGGTGCAACAGATTATTAAGAAAAACAAAAACAAAACAAAAAAAAAAAAATGGGAAAAGGATGGTGGACGATGGGCCCACAAACTCCCTCTTTTAGTATA
>CAIGRS010246766.1:0-16780 GCA_903798395.1 Fraxinus floribunda
GAGTGTTTTAGTCAGAAAAACATCAAATTAAATATCCAAATACCAAAATCAAACTTCCTACATATTTGTCAGAGGTGCTGAAGATAAAGAAAGGTGACTGGAGTTCCAGTCTGTGAAGAACAGGTTGTTCTTCATAATCCACAAGAGATCTACTAAATATTTTATTTAGTCATTTGTTTATTTATTTACTTTTATGAAGATCTACTAAATATTTTATATTTACCGAAAACAAACAAGGTCTTTGTATGTTTAAGATCAATTTACACATATAAACACTCTGAGAAAGCAGTAAAAGCGAAGAAAATGATTGTAGTAAAGGAGATATTCTTGAAATCTTAACATACTTTCAAAAATAGACAGTGAGATAAGTGGGTGAGTACGTGGTAGGAGAGGGGTATTTCAAAAGCTGATATTACTGTACAGTGCAGAAACTCACCAAAACTAAAATTGAAAACATCAAACGTTTGACATACATAAAGATTGTAGGTTTACATGAGTAAGACATATTTGATTCATTAAATAATAAAGCACGCAAATGAGTAAGAAATATTTGATTTATTAAATAATAAAGCACGCATCGAAAAACGAAAATGTATAGAAAAGAAGTTATAAAAGGAGGTTCACAACCTCTGTTTCTATTTTGAAGAATTTGATTTTATCTTTTTCATAGTGGAAGACAAAATGGAAATTGGTTCCAAAAAAGAAGGGAAATATGTAATGCTTGTATATATTCATTAATTGAATCTATGCAGATACTGTTTTATGTTTGAACGAGTCTTAAATTTAATTTTCTTTTATCTTTTTTCTCCAAGAAAAGAAAATAAATAAACAAATCCCTAAAGTGGTAAAAAAAAACTCAATATTTGTTAAGCATTTAAACCCAAATGAAATGTCAATCAACGAAAACACTAACTGTGTTTATATGTGTGTGTGAGAGAGAGATAGATCTTATGAAGTACCAAAATTTCACAAAATTTTCATAATCTATTTATTTGTTTATTATTGTTATGCAAATGGTCTGTCGTTTAGAAACGAGGATCGACTTGTCCAGGTCGAGGGGCAGCAGGGGCTCGGGGGCAACGGTTCGAAAGGTGGAGGTCAACCTGCCTAGTCAGGTCACCGGGGTTCGGGAGGAATTCTAATTTTCATGTATGTATGGAATTTCTACTGCGGACACGACATGGACAAGGTGTCTCCTCAAATACAATTATTTTTCTTTTTTTTAAAAAAAAAATTTTTGGCCCTCTTTAAGTGTATTTTAGGACTCTAATAGTGAACTTGGACGGTAGGAGGGTCTTTCACACACAAAAGATCATCTAGGGGTGTTTTTGGCTAATCCAAAAGGATTTGTGGTATTTCGCAATGGAGGCAAAGGTCAAGGAAGTTTTGCGCCAATTCCTCTTAAAAAGTTGAATTGAGCTTTCGAACATACATTGGTGTCTAATATGAATTCAATATTTTTTATATTATTTATTTATTTATTTTTTTGAATTGATGAAATCATATAAATTGGTGGTTTATCTTCAGCTCATGACCAAGGGATTTACTTTGCATTCCTAGACCGAAATGAAGGTTAAGAACGGAAGTCGTTAGCTCCATTCCGAATAGGAGTAGATGTTGAGTTTTGTGCCAAATAACCTTTGGTGGGCAATGATAAGCGAATTTTTGTGCACTTATTTGGGGTCATATTACTAAGATTTTGTTTTGTTTTATTATTGCATTTTACATAGGTTATTTTTATCTTATTTCAGTTTTAGACCCGTTTCTAAGCAATTGGAAAAGAAAGAAGGATAAATTGGCCAATTGATGGAATTTTGGGGACTAATATGCATTTGTGTAAAAGTTGGAACACTAAAATTGAATTGATGTGGAGGACCAAGATGGAAGAAATAATGAAGAAAAAGGCTAAAAGGAAAATTTGCGAAATTTTTATAACTGGCTGCCACCCAGTTATATTGGTTGGGCAGCCGATCGACCCTAGACTTCAATAATAGGAGCCAATTTTTATGCCTTGATGACTGCCCCATTTTCTACTAGGTAGCCGCCCAAGTGAAGTCGGGAAAAAATTCTATTTCCTTCAGAATTTAATTCCAATATGGAAACTTCCGTTTGAGCTATGATATGTACGATTTTTGGAAATCTTTTGAAACTCTTAATAGGGATATAAATACCAACTCTCAAAAAATAATTAGGGCGTGGAGATTAATTGCAAAAGGAGGTAAAGAACACATCAAGATCAAATCTAAGAAGTTCATTGAATTCAAGAATTTTCGGGTGATGAAAAACATTTATATCTTTTCCTTTATTCTTCACAACATGTTTGGCTAGATTTCTTTGTGTTAGGAGAATGATGAACCTTGTAATATGAGTTTTTAATTTTTAGTTTCATAAATTTGACATTAAAAACACGTTTTTTAATATTTAATGATTTATATGATTTCATTTTATCCACAATTATTGTGCACAGTAACTGTGTGAATGTGGTGACTTATTTTATGCATTTGAAAGAAGGAAAATAGGTTCGAATAGGCATGCTCATTCACCCTATGCGCCTATAAATAGGCAGCCTCATCCTCATCCTTATGTGCCTAGAAATAGCTAACAGGAGTTTCCTCGGTATGAAAGACAAGAACCAGCCTACCATGAAGAGCCTCAGATTCTTCCTCCCAGAAAATGGCATGAGAGAAGAGATCGGACTATGAGCGAGGCATGACTCTCCCAACCACCTCTCCAAACTCAACAGGGGAAAGAAGATGAGGATTTTTGATGAACCACAGAGGTCCTGTGACCTTAATGACGATGATGATCATTCACCATTCTTACAAGCCATTAGGAATGCCCCATGCTGAATCATTTCACACTCCTTAAAATTCCTAAGTATGATGGNGCCTTCCACTTGACCTTGAGTGGAGGAGCTGAAATTTGGTATACTAGGCTGTTAGAGGGTAGCATCCGGAGTTGGTTGGACTTCAAAATAAAATAAGGACGAAAGGCCCATTCAATGATTTCAAGATATACGACAACTGGGTGAGATGCTGAAAATTTCTTATCCCATTTCACTGATGAAATGACCTACTGTGTGCAAGTCATAGATAAGAAAGCTTTAATTTCCTTAAGAGGAGGTTTGGAAAACTCTCTCTTTTGGAGAGACGTGAAAAACAAGGACCCTACCACCTATGATGCCCTATTAAAAATGATAAGGAGAGAAATCCTCAATGAAAAATTAAGAAATTATAGGAACAGGGCCAGCCAAAGACTTTTACCTACTCAGATGCAAAGGGGAAGAGATCTTACCTCCCATTTGATAGATCACCAAACACCTCTTTATCATGGACAAGCACTAGCTGCAGTAACACTTAATGCAGTACCCATTGTGACTTATAAGGTAAACCTTAATACACAAATACATCAGTGCCAACCCTACCCAGAGGCACCCACAAATGGGAAGATGAAGGGACGATACGTAGAATCTAGAAATAGAGATGAAGAAGTAAATGATGGCCATGAACCTATTAGGGAAATTGACACAATCATTGGAAGCCCCTAAGTAAATGATGGCCAGGAACTCATCAAGGAAATTGAAAAAATTATTGGAGGCCCACATGTTGAGAGATTACGCTAGAGAAGCAAAGGACCTTCTTATGACAACTTTCATAGTTAACCAATCCTCTACTAGAAGAACAATTCCACCAATCATATTTACTCAAGAGGATGCAGTAGGTGTACTTTATCCACACTATGACACCCTAGTGGTGAGGGCTGTCATGGCTCGAAATGACATGAAAAGAATGTTGGTAGATAATGGAAGCTCGGTCAACATCATCTTTAGAACAACTTTTGACAAGATGAAAGTTGATCACAAGCTGACCCCAATGAGTTCCTCCTTGTATGGCTTTACATGAGATAACATCATTCCAAGGGGTAAAATTACTCTAGCAATAAGGATGGGGACTGTACCCTTGATTGCTCACCACTTTATGGAATTTTTGGTGGTTGATAATCGCTTTGTTTATAATGGAGTACTTGGGAGGCCAACCTTGAAGGAACTATTGGCTGTCATTTCCATTCATCACTTATGTATGAAGTTCCCAACTAAAAATGACATAGCTAATGTCCAAGGTGATCAGCGAAGTGTTAGTGAATGTTACTCGAACTCCTTAAGGAAAGTTGAACCAATGACTGTCAACATCTTTGTCACAGTCATACGAATCCCTGAGGAAAGGCTATCTATGTATAACAGACCACCCTGAAGAAGGGAGGATTGCTAAAGAAGCAGCTAACTTGCAAGATTTAGACCCTCGCATCATCGATTGTGAGCCTCAAACAACATTTGTAGAAGAACTGGGAAAGCTTTGCATTAGACCTACAGGATCCCTCCAAACACTTGTAGGTTAGAAGAAATATGCTAATGGAAGTAAATGATAAGCTAAAAAGCTTCTTACTGAAAAACTTGATGTCTTTGCCTGGAAACATGGCGACATGGTAGGCATTGATCCAAAGATTAGTTGCCACCACTTGAACATCGACCCAAAGGTCACATCACATAGGCAAAAAAGAAGAGTTCTTAACCCTGAAAGATATGAGGCTCTAAAGGATATGGTTAAGAGGTTGATCGACAATGGATTTATGCAAAAATCAATGTATCTTAAGTGGGTTTTGAACCCAATATTGGTCAAAAAGTACAATGGAAAGTGGAAGGTTTGCGTAAACTTTTCAAATTTAAACTAAGCTTATCCTAAGGACAGGTTCCCACTTCCTAGAATAGACCAGCTTGTGGATTCCACTACCAGACACGAACTTTTTAGTTTTATGAATGAATATTCTATATACAATCAAATCCCTATGTTCCCAGCAGATGAGGAGTACACCTCCTTCATCACAGACAAAGGTCTTTATTGCTTTAAGGTCATGCCATTCGGGTTAAAAACATCGGAGCTACCTACCAAAGACTTGTCAATAAAATGTTCACCGACCTTATTAGGAAAACCATGGAGTCTGCATGGATGACATGCTTATGAAGAGCTTACAAGCAAGGGATCATGTCAAGAACCTTAGTGAAACATTCAAAATTTTGAGAAGATATCGGATGAAACTCAATCCTTTAAAGTGTGCCTTTGGAGTTGCTTTTGGAAAATTCTTTGGCTATATCATCAACCAAAAAGGCATTGAAATGAATCTTAAAAAGATCAAATCTTTGGTTGAGATGAGGTCACCACAGAAACCAAAATAGATGTAGAGCATCACTGGATGAATAGCAAGCTTGTACCACTTTGTCTCCAAGGTAATAGATAAGTGCCTACCTTTCTTTAAAATCCTTAAAGGAGGAAATAAGTTTCAATGTACAGAGGAGTGTAATGTAGCCTTGTAAGAGCTGAAGTAGCACTTGGGACATGCTCCACTCCTCTCCAAACCTAGGGAACATAAACCCCTACAGTTGTACTTAGTAGTGACTTCCGAGGTTATCAGTTCAATTTTGATAAAAGAAAATGAGCACCAACTGCCTGTTTACTACGTCAGCAAAAAACTCTTGGCAGCAGAGACTTGCTATCCAGATATGGAGAAGTTAGCTCTTTCTTTGGTGACATCATCAAGAAAGTTGAGACCATATTTCCAAGCTCATACTAGACATGCGTTGATGAACTTCTCCCTCAAGCAAGTACTGTAGAAGCCTGATGCTTCGAAGAGATTGCTAAAATGGCTTGTGGGACTCAGTAAGTTTGATATTATTTTCAAGTCAAGGATCCTATTAAGGGCCAGGCCCTAGTAGATTTTGTAGCAGAGTTCACTCATATCCCAGAGATAGAAGAAGAGATGGAACTTGCCAAACCTTCAACTTGGAGCCTTTCAATTGATGGGTCATCAGGAGAGACATGGTCACGAGCTGGGGTTGTCTTGGTTAGTCCAGAGGGACATAAGCTTACTTGTACTGTGAGGTTTGGTTTCAAAGCTACCAATAATGCAGTAGAATAAGAGGCTCTCCTCGTTGGCCTATGGTTAGCCAAAGAAATGCAAGCAAGGAGGCTCATCATCAGTAGTGACTCCTAGCTAGTAGTAAGTCAAGTCCATGGTAATTTTTTAGCCAAAGATAAGTTTATGGCTGTATACTTGAAATTGTTTATGGATTTCATCCCCTTCTTTGAACGGTTTGAACTAGTATAAATCACACTCTGAGCACGTCCATGCCGACGCACTGTCCAAATTAGCAAGCAGCAAAGATTCTGAAATGTTCACAATTGTTCCTATAGAACATCTTTCCAGACCTTCTATCGCTACTAGCAAGACTGTTATGTGGGTTGATGACACTCCATCTTGGTCGAAGCCAATAATATCCTACCTCAAAGATCAGACCCTACCACCTGAAAAGGATGAGGCTCAGAAACTTAAAAGGAAAGCTGCCCACTTTGTCTTCCAAGATAATGTACTATACAAAAGTGGGTTCTCACTACCCCTGCTCGCATGTATTGGAGGAGAAAAATCAAATTATGTACTCTAAAAAATCCATGAAGGGGTATGTGGGAACCACACTAAAGGCTGGTCGTTGGCACAAAAAGTACTAAGATAGGGATACTACTGGCCTACCTTAAAAATAATGTGCAACATTTTGTTAAGAAATGTGATAAGTGTTAACGCTGCACTACTATTCAAAGGCAACCTTCTCTAGATTTGAATGTTGTGTCCAACCCTTGGCCATTTGCAAAGTGGTGAATTGATATTATATGACCTATTCCTAAAGGGAGAGGAAACTCTAGTTTACAATTGTTACGATTGGTTACTTCACCAAATGGGTAGAAGCCGTGCCACTTGCCAAAATCACTGAGGCCAACACTTTCAAGTTCCTATAAAAGAACATCATCTATAAGTTTCGAATTTTCCATTCGATTGTATCAGATAATGGTAGGAAGTTTGACAACAAGATTGTTACAAATTCGTGTGAGGAGCTGGGTAGCAAAAATCATTTTTTCTCTCCCATCATCCCCAGGTAAATGGACAGATCGATGTTGTTAACCAAACGATCAAGTATACGTCGAAAAAGAAATTTGATGCCTCTATAGGGGCATGGGTTAATGAACTACCTCAAGTACTCTAGGCTATCAGAACTACTATAGAAGAACCCCGTTCTCTATGGACTATGGGACCGAGGTTATGAACCCAGTTGACGTGGGTTTGCCATCTCCTAATCGAATACACTTCAATGAAATAACTAAATATAAGATGAGGAGATGTGAAATCGACATTCTTGAAGAACGGAGAGACAACTCTCAAGCAAAATTTGTCGTTTATCAAGGGAAAATGACTAGATACTACAATTCGAAAGTGAAAAAGAAGTCATTTCGTTTGAATGAATCGGTACTTCGAAGAGTATTTCCATCCTCAAAAGAGTATGGTTCAGGAACCTCTAGTCCTAACTGGGAGGGTCTTCATCGTATCTATAAAGAGGTTTTGCCTGAAATTTACAGAATTGAGAATATGGATGGAAAGACACAACATCATCCATGGAATGCAAAACATTTGCACGAGTATTATCAATAATATAAACATCTTGTGTATTCAGCATGAGATTTATGAAATAACTTCTATTATATTGTTCATGAGTCAAAAATACCTTCCAAGAGGCTAAAGCCCTAGGGATACCTCTACATAGACGAGGTGTCCCTATGCAGGGAAGTGTGAAACACCTAGACAAAGAGCTGGATCTCACAGGGACCATCTCCTACTCTCAAAGTGTTGCACATGCCCTTATGTATAGCTAAGAAAGCTATATAATGAAGGATCGCACACATACAAAGGAAACAAGTTCGTAAAATGAAATACAAAAGTACCTCCTAGTAAGAAAGATTAATAGAGGAAGCCTCTTCATAGATGATCTGTCCTTATGAAGAGATGCGTAGGAACTTCGACGAGGAGTTGATGCCTAAAAAGGACAACATCTGGACTCGCGAAGTATAGCACATGCCTATAATAATTAAAATTGTTAGGGAAGCCTCAGAATGAGTGAACCACTCAACCCATGCTAAAGAAAGTGAAAGGCGAAGCGGACTGCTTATACTTGTGCAAATTATAAATTATGAAATTACAAAGCTAGACTAAAGTCTAAAGGACTAAAGTACTAAAGAGCCTCAACTCATATATATCACAGTACATAAGTTCGAAAATTCACAAAGGTACACGACCTTCTAACTTATGGACAAATTTTAGTGTTTAAGTTATTATCGAAGTACTATGTGCAAAGGTCTGATGTTACTTAGATATTATATATATCTGATCTCATATGTTTGATTATCTGGTTAAACAAGTTCTAAAGTGGTTATAAGGACTTTAGCTAAATTTATTGTTAAGGTCTGATGTGTTTAAGTTCTGAACTTTGTTGCAAGTTTGGATATGTTACTGAGGTTTATGTTGCATAAGTATGATGTTTGATTAAGTTCTGAAGTTTGTAAAGTTCAATATTTATAAGTTTAAAGTTATCATGCTTTTAAAGTTATTATACGTCTAATGTTATTATAAGTTTGATGTTACTTTAAGCTCGATGAAATTGTTGAAGTACAAGTTGTTCGAATAAGAAAAAGCACATAAGAATAAAGCAGAGGTAGTAAGGTGCAGAAGTAAAATGGCATAAGTATTGAATAAAAGTAGAACTTCAATCATAAAAGGGTATTTACATAAGGTGGGCTGAAGCCATTACACTTAAACACAAATAATAAGAAAAATACATTGAAGTCCTAAGCCCTAAGAGGGTGGGGGTTGATGAGCCACAAATGGAACTATGGCGTTTGGAGCCACTTCTTCTGCTGTATCATCTTCGAGCTCAATAACTTGGCCTCTCTCAACTAGAGTCTGAGGCTTAAGCTCCTCCTCTCCTTCTCCAAAGAAGACTAACCTCAATTGAGTAGTGCCGATGCCCTGAATATAGACCTATAGCCACTCCATCATATCAGTGTAAGCATAATTTCGCCAGTACTTGGCAAAACTCTGATATGCCTGAATTAAGTAGAAGTTGGTGAGGAACATCTTCTCATCGTTACTACTGGAAAGTTCAGTACCTCTTTTGACAGTCTCCACTTCTTTAGTTAAGCCAGTCACTTGGGAGGCCAACTCCCGACTTGCCCCTTTCAAGGCAGAGTTCTCCTTATTGGCCTTCTCCAAGGCTTTAGCTGCCAGCTTCTGATGTGTATCAGAAGTCTTCACTCGCTTAGTAAGTGAGGCCACCTCTCTCTTAGATAGGTGGACCTCCTTTTTCAAATATTCAATCTTTGTTAAAGCAGAGGTAGGCTTCATTGACTCATCGGCCATAGAGGCTTTATTTACGAACCCCCAATTTTTACTTTGAGAGTTTTTAAAGCGGGCTTCAGCCTCTATGGCCATACCAAAGGTCCTCCCAGCTTGGATCACTATCGTTGTGAAGTCGTCGACATCGTCGCTTGTCTCAATGTAGTTTTGCAACATCTCTATCCAATACTTGTAATATGTGGCAGTGGCAGTTTATACTTTCGAAGAGAGAAGGCTGACAGCATCTGGTGCTAATTCATCACTCCTTTTCTTCAAGACAAGTTTGGACTTAGGAGCTTCTGAAGTGGTGGAATTACTTGTAGTCCTTGTCTTCTTAGTAGGATCCTGCCTCTAGGGCTCTACAATAGTTGACATTTTCTGTCCCCCAAAGGCTGTAGTAATTGAGCTGTCGAATAACTTCTTCCCCATTGGGACCTCAGAATGAAGAGGAGGAATATGATCAGAACTACCCACGTCACCGGGAATGGGGATCTTGAACCTCTTCTTGGGCTCATCCTCAACTATTTTTTTCCTCCTATCTGGCATAGGGGGTCGTCCTTCCTCTTGAGAGGCAGCAACCTTGCTGACCTTCTCAATTTTGTTCCTCATCTTTTTCCTCTAGTAGATGAGGGCTTCAACATTTTCTTTCTCGAGGTAGGGATGACGATGAGGATAGTCACCATATCAGGAGTAGAGTACCTCATCTTTTCGAAGTTTTCAACAAGCAAAAAAGAACAAGGTCAGCAAAATTCTATAAAAAAGTCAAGAAAATGGCTAAGTGTAAGAACATCTTACCCCTTTCTTGCCATCAAGTAGAATTGATCAAAAAGCACCTCGACTGAGTCAAACGATCAAAGTCATGTGAGGATAAAGGTCACTTATAAACCTTAGTGAGAGTATCCCAGTCACTCTCATTAAACTTGAACCGTTCAACTGACCTTGCAAAATAAACATAACAAATATAAGTTTCAAACCTCGCCAGCTTGAAAAATTGAAAAAGCAAAAAATGCACACACGGGCATCGGAGTACGAGGTCGAGACTTTGACGTGTGGGATGATGTCAACGTCACACTCTTGCCACCTTTCCCTAGCCCAGATTCAGGTTTCCTTCCGTCTTTTGATAGAGGAAGGCAGGCCTATAACAAATGAGGGTGCGACCTCCAAGAACATAGAGAATACCACCTACTGAAGTTCCCTTTTCCTACGGATCGGGGTTGATATATTGTATGAAATAAATGCAAGGACATGTCCTCACCCAAGGAAGTCTCTTTTCAAAGTAAGTAAGAACCTACCAATTGGGCCTTGGCATTAGGAAGGAGCTGGGTAGGGGCCAGCCCGTATAGCATGAGGACAGCTCGAGAAAACGGGTGGATCTACAGACAAAGCCCAACCTTCAACAGAAACTCATTAATAGCGACGCACCTCTCCCTGGGATAGTAGGCTTGCTCATAGCCAAAAGGGGAAAGAAGTTCGATGTCGTAAGGAATTTTATATTTTTCCATAAGGTTTGAGAGGTAGGTAGGTTCTATGAAAGAAGGGATTTTGGCTGCCACCAGGCTATACCATTATCTCTCCTACCCCCCAGAAATTGAGGCACCTTGTCCAGCTTAGGCTCTAACGAGGTCAGCTGTGTTGGTTATTTGTACTTCCATTTCATTAGCTATCTCGCTAAGGTCTATGTGTTCCCCAAAAGATTTTGAAGAGGCCATTGATTTACAAGATAGTTCAAAACTTTTACAAGTTAAAAAATTATAGTACTTACGAATTTCTGAAGATGATAAAGAAGAAAGAACACTAAAATTAGCAAGAGCAACAAGAATAATGGGAAAACTTGAAGAAGAAGAGCACTTAGAAGAATTTCAGAAAGAAAAACTTGAAATGTTCTTAGAAAAATTTGAAGATCTGGAAAATTTGAGAAGGAAGGATGCAAAGATTCATGCAAAAGTAGAAAGATTTTCTCAAGGGTTTGTGTCTCTTATAGGCAGACCCACTTAACCCCTGCCGTTGGATCTTGATCTGGGTCATCGAACAGTCCATTTGAAAGTTTAATCTAAGCAACTCAGTAAATCCGACACTTCATATTCTATGACCCATATTAGGACATTTGACACTGGTCGAGCAAAAAAAATAGAATCCTCGTCGCTCACCTATCACCCGGCTCTCGCTCTAGCGAGAGGCCTGTCGCTGAGGTCTCGCTCGAGCGACAAGTTTATACGAAAAACCTAAATTGTATTTTTAAATAGGTTTTTTAAGCCCATTTAACCCAATTACTTTCTCATATAAATACCCAAGCCTATGCACTAATTTCTAAGGTGGTTTTTATTATTTTCATTGCCTCATCTTATTTTCTAAAGATCCAAGAACATATTCTTTCTTTGTGATTCATCTTTTATTTTTGAGATCATATAACCACCTATTTGGGATAACGTCAAATTGAAGAATCCAAAATACCTACTTCCTAAACATCCTTAGGAATACACTTTCTTAGTTGGACTTTAGAAGTTTCTCGAGGTTGAGAGAGATTGGCCTGCAAGAACAGGAAAAGCACAAGAATTGGAAATTCTTGGAAATCCACTTGGAAGAGACAATTGAAGAAGATCAGGAAGCTAGAAGGAGACATTGGATATTGGAAGCTACAAGAGGTAGATCGAGAAGTCTAGCATGTTGGTTAGATAGTGTCTACGATAGCAGATCGTGAGTCTAGAAGAAACAGCAGATCTTGGAGATTACATGAATTACAACAGCGGGAACTAGTGGAATTTGCTAGGATCGAAACATACTAATCCATATTATCTATAGTAGAGGTAATTGGTTTGGTCCCGGAGTTTTTACCCAGTTAGGTTTCTTCGTCAACAATTATTGGTGTTCTTTATTGCTTTTCATATTACAAACTGCGGTAATCAAATATAGGAAAATTAGACGTGTATGCTTAATCATTTAGAAACTATTAAAAAATGACTTGTTGCTTTTAATAGAATAATTCCGCGCGTAGGGTCAAAACTAAAAAACGGATAATTATAACCATTCGGTAACTTAGTAGTCACTAAATTGATAATCCGTAATTTTCAATTGGTTTCAGAGCTCAAATTCATTCCTTGACCTATTTTGTAGATGAGTATTTCATTATCCATCCCGTCTTATTTTGATGACAATAATTATGCCTACTAGAAGGTTCGTAAGAGCCTTTTTGAAATCTATGGATGAGCATATATGGTTGAGTGTAGTGAATGGGTGGGTTGCCCCTAGTTCTACGGTTAATAATGAAGTTGTCCCTACTCTCATTGCTAATTTGACTAGAGCAAACTTAGATGAGTGTAACTGGAACAGCAAAGCTTTACATGCCTTATTTATGGCAGTGTCCCCTAAAAATTTTAGAAGAGTATCTATGTGTGAGGTTGCTAAAGAAGTTTGAGATATTCTACAGACCACACATGAGAGAACTTAGGCTGTTAAAAACTCTAAGTTGCAGATGTTGAACACTAGGTTTGAAGAGGTTAGAATGAAAGAGGATGAGACATTTGGTGAATTCTATGCGAGTTTAAATGATATAGTGAATTCTAGTTTCAACCTAGGTGAGAAAATTTCGGAGCCTAAAATTGTTAGAAAAATCCTTAGATCCTTACCTGAGTGATTTAGGGATAAAATCATTGCTATTGCGGAGAGTAAGGATATAGACTTTATTAAGATGGAAGAGCTGGTTGGATCTCTCCAAACTTATAAACTTACATTAGCTATACCTACAAACGATAAGTCAATGGCCTTAAAAACGTGAGGAATAGTCAAAAAGAGTCTTCGTATTCAAATTCTCCTAATGAAGAAGAGTTAGCATACATTGCTAAAAAATTCCAAAAAATGTTTAGAAAGAAAAATAATCCTCAAGAAAGACACAAAGGTTGCCCAGGTGAATCTAGGAGAAAATATAAATCTGTGAGATACCATAATTGTCTAGGTTTTTGTCATGTTAAGAGTGAGTGTCCTAGCAGTAGGACAAAGTCAGATAAGGCTATGAATGCTACTCTCACTAATGACGAGTCTAACTCAGACAATTAGAGTGAGAAATCCACTCGTGAGGAAATGGGAAATATATTGCCTTTACTGCTAGGGTTAAGGAAGGATCTGACCAAGAGAGTGAAAGAGATGATGACTCAAATAGTGATGAGGATTATGATGAGGAGTCTATGAGTGAGGACGATATCCAATAGGCTTATGATAAGTTAGATAATATTTTAGGAAGGGGCAAGCCAGTTGGAAATAATGGAGGTCTAGGTTTTAAGGAAAACATTGTTAGTACTTCTAAGACCATGTTTATCCATGCCACTGACCAGCCCAAATTTGTGCCTAACCCCGATCTTAAAAATAAGGGATTTGTTAGACAGAGGCCTACTAGACAGCGTAGAATCCATCGATCGAGGAATAAACGTCATCGTCCACATAACATTATCCTAGGTTTATCCCTATATGTTTTAACTGTGGTAAGTTAAGGCACATAAAGCCTAGGTGTCATCATTTCCTGAACAGAAATAGAAATTGGAACATAAATAGAAATAAGAATCAGGAGTTTGTTGGTCAGATTGACTTTTTTACTAATCAAGTGAGTCAATTGATGAAGTTAATGACACACATGAACATGAATATTCTTGTCACTAGGCAAGTTTAGGTGAAGAAAATAGATCTCCACAATTGTGAAATAGATCACGGTGCTCTTAAAGGTAAGAGCAATTGCGTACCTAACTGATTAGGTAATTTTTTATATATGCTCGAACTTTATCATTGTGTCATTGAGTTATGCATGCATCACAATTATTTATTTATTTTTCTAGGTAGAATCCACATGCATGTTTTGTTATTTTTGTGTGTGTTTGATTATTTTTTGTACTTGGTAAATTCATTTTTTAAAATAAAAACAACAAAAAAAATGGAAAATTGAAAATTAAAAAAGATGGAAATTTTTACTACAGCATGATATATAACATTCTTGAACGTGTAAGTTGTGATTATGTATAGGTTTAATCAATGAGATGTTACATAGTTTCCATCGCTGGGTTAGGTTATTCATGGAGTACTTAGTATATGTGTTTTCATGTACCATACATGTACTGCACACACTATGATATTGTTAGTGGGACTCTGCCGCATGTGTGAGATTTGGGATGGCAGTCACATGTTAGGAAGAAGACTTTGAACATGAATTGACCTTATTTATTAGAACTAAGCTCAAATTTATCCCCGAAAATAAAAAGCTCAATATCTTATGTTCTTCTTCGGAGTCTATTTGACTCGAGCAATTAAGTCTGAGGCGTTTCTCATCATATCTTGGTTCCTATGGTCAACTGACTTGGATTAACCAGCTTAAAACTCGTTACATAGGTCATTTTAATCGCTTAATGGAGAAGAGCCTGCACTTAAGATGTGAAACAATTATGAGCTTAAAATATTGAATAATATGAAAAATATATATGCAAAAAGTCGGGGGGAGAAAATAAAATGAGTTTTTATTTCAAGGCCTTAATACACGTTAAGTGGCTTCACTTTCATAAGTAGAGGAATACACTTATGGCAGTAATGTTTAATATATCATTTCTCACAAAATTAAGGTTTGGAGTCCTACTTACAAAGAATTAGTGACACTTTACACACCTGTGTCACTTATACAATTTACTCCATGTTAACTTGAACTGAGTTTGTGGGAAGGTTTTTCATAGATTGATTATACTTATGCATAGTAACGACTGCATTTTTTAGTGATTATATGTTAATGTTAAAAGTTTGTTTGTACCTTAGTTATTTGTGAATAAAAGGGAGGGAGAAAAAAAAATTGAGGGGATGGTTTTGATTTAGGGGTGCATTGAATCCCATTGAGATTTAACATTTTATGTTTAAGGGGTCATTGGGAGAGACATGGATACATTTGTCTACTACAATAAAAATTGAGAGTTTGCGGTAAGGGGGAGACTGTGCATTGCATATCATATACATAGTTGTTTGAGTTTGATGTTTTATGATGTTAATATTTCGGTTGGTGTTTTGATTGACATTAATGTCACGTCTCAAACTAGCATGCTTATTTGTGTTAATGTTTTTGATTTCCTGTATCGCATGTTTTTACACTGGGTACTGAGTTGTGGATTTCAGGAAACAGGTTTAACAAGAAATGCACAAGACATCAGTTTGATGAAGGTTGGGTATTTTAGATTTTGTTTTTTAGTTTTTCCTTGACTTATTGTATAGTTTTGTTACAGAATGCCAAATGGGAAGTTTGTTAGGCTTTTAGTGTTGGCGATTCTATGGACAAAAGGACCGATTTGTAACATGTTGTAAAAGTCAAGGACCTAGGGTACAATTTGTATAAGTTGGGTTATGAGGTCTAGGGTTCAAGCATAAAAGAGGAGAAACATAACACCGCATTTTCGCTAGATCATCGCCTGGACACTGCTCGAACGACAAAAATAGAATCCCCGTCCCTCGCCTGTCGCTCGACCGAGAGGCCGTCGTTCACCTGTCGCTGAGGTCTCGCTCGAGCAACAGGTTTATACGGAAAACCCTAAATTGCATTTTTAAATAGATTTTTCTAGCCCATTTAACTGAATTACTTTCTTATATAAATACCCAAGCCTATGCACTAATTTCTAAGGTGGTTTTTATTATTTTCATTGCATCATCTTATTTTCTAAAGATCCGAGAACATATTCTTTCTCTGTGATTCATCTTTTATTCTTGAGATCATATAACCACCTGTTTGGGAAAACATCAAATTGAAGAATCCAAAATACTTACTTCCTAAACATCCATAGGAAGGCACTTTCTCAGTTGGACTTTAGAAGTTTCTGGATGTTGAGAGAGGTTGGACTACAAGCACATGAAAAGAACAAGAATTGGAGATTCTTGGAAATTCACTTGAAAGAGACAATTGAAAAAGATCAGGAAGCTGGAAGGAGACAGCGGATGTTGGAAGCTATAGGAAGTAGATCGAGAAGTCCAGCATGTTGGCTAGATAGTGTCTACGGTAGCAGATAGTGCGTCAGGAAGAAACAGTAGATCTTGGAGATTACATGAATTACAACAGCAGGAACTAGTGGAATTTGCTATGATGGAAACGGACTGTAATCCATATTGTCTATAGTGGAGGTAACCAGTTTGGTCCCGAAGTTTTTACCCATTTGGATTTCTCTGTCAACAATTATTGGTGTTCTTTATTGCTTTCTCTATCAACAACTATTAAAAAGTGACTTGTTGCTTTTAATAGAATAATTCCGCACGTATGGTAAAAGCTAAAAACGGATAATTATAACCATTCAATAACTTTGTAGTCATTAAGTTGATAGTCAATAATTTTCAGAGTCCAAATGCAATTTTTAGGTCTCAAAAGCTGATTTTAATTTTTTAAAAGCATACCAAATAGGCCCTACGTGTTTACATCCAAAATTGATTTGAGCTATGGTTTAACTCTTACACAACCAACACATGTGATAAGTGCATTTTTGGGTACTTATTCGGGGCCATTTCACTACGCTTT
>CAIGRS010246801.1:0-10029 GCA_903798395.1 Fraxinus floribunda
TATATATAGTTTTCATATGTATTTTATCCATCATGAAATACAATTCTAATGGATTCGATCTCTACACATATTTAGGCTAATACTTTATTTAGATGCCCAAAGTCCATAACTTTAATTCTTTATTAGACCACGTTAGTTGGGTTTAATATTAAAATAGCCTTTAACATACATTTAATTACATATGTAGGCTCACATAGCAACTAATACCATCAATCTTCCATGTTACTTTACAAATGTACATAACCTTATAAGGTTAAAACTTTTGCTATCATAACCAAAAATCTCTTCGAACAATCTCGTCCATTAATTATGTGAATATAGAATCAAAATGGTTTTCATTACAAATNTCATAACCAAAAGTATCTCCGAACAATTTCGTTCATTAATTATGTCAATATAAAATCAAAGCGATCTTCGTTACAAGTAATATAACTAAACTCATCAATGGTCACATATATCAACACAATTAAATGATACAGATCAAGTATGGATGTATAGCATGGAAATTAGAAGCAATGTGATCCAAACATGTATTCCAACTAGTCATACCTTATTCTTTAATGAGATCAAGCCAAAACTTTAATCAAAGTGAAAACTAAAATGAATACTTTACTACCGAAAATAAGCTGAATATCTATAAGCATAAAATGTGTCTAAATCAGACAACAATCAAATACAAACTCCCACTTAAATGTCATATCATTGAAAGATGCCACATCCATATGAGTAGTATGCTCATGAAAGATCCTGGGTGTAGTCCTTTAGTAAATGGGTCCGCAATTATGGAGTTTGTCCTAATATGCTCTATAGAAACCTAACCACTTTGAATTCTTTTTTTTTAACAACCGGAAACTCAATGTCCATAAATTTGACAACATCAAGCTTCTGTTGGATTGCAAGACTGTTATTATCGCAGAATAAGTTAAGTAGTCTTTCGATTCCATCCAAAATGTCGACTTTGGTGACAAAATTTTGAAGTTATATTCCATGTTCAGAATCAGAATATCCTAATTTCCTATATGTGATCATGTAATCCTTAGTTTCATATAGATACCGAATAACTTGCTTGGCTGCTTTCAAAATATCCAATCCAGAGTTACAAAGTATCTACCAAACATTCCAATAATGAATGCATGTATGTACTCAAAATTGAGCATACATTAAACTCCCAACCGCTGAAGCAAAGAGAATTTTTTGTATTTCTTTTTCTTTAAATTTACCTCAGGGCATTGATTGAGACTAAACTTGTCTCCCTTAATAATATGGGTATCACCTGGTTTTCATTCCTCAATCCTAAATATCTTAAAAACCTTTTCGATACAAATCTTTTCAAATGATCAAAAAATACCCTAAGAATGATCCCGATGTATCTGTATCCTTATGAATCATGTGATAATGGGGCCGAGGACAGGTTCTTTAGGCATGATGATTATTTATTTCAGGAAAACAAGCTGTGTGTTCCTAAATGTTCGATGAGAAAGTTGTTAGTAAGAGAAGGACATAGTGGAGGTTTAATTGATCATTTTGGGGTTAAAAAGACCTTAGAGATGTTAAGTGAACATTTTTATTGACCAAAGATGAAAATTGATGTTGATCAGGTTTGTAGTAGATGCATCACTTGCAAAAGAGCTAAGTCTAAGGTTTTACCTCAAGGACTATATACACATTTACCTGTTCCTAGTGAACCTAGGGTTGATATATTTATGGACTTTGTATTGGGTTTACCTAAGACAAAGAAAGGAAGAGATTTCATATTTGTGGTGGTAGATAGATTTAGTAAAATTATACATTTCATTCAATGTCATAAAACTGATGATGCTACAAATATTGCTGATCTATTCTTTAAGGACGTAGTACGTTTACATGAGATTCCTAGGAGCATTGTATTGGATATAGATGTTAAACTCCTTAGTCATTTTTGGAGGGTTTTGTGGAATAAGTTAGGTACAAAGTATTGTTTACTACAACTTGTCACCCACAAGCCGATGGACAAACTGAGGTAGTTAATAGGACTATGATACAATTGTTACGCACTATAGTTAATAAGAATTTAAAGAGTTGGGAAGAGTGCTTACCATTCATTGAATTTTTATATAATAGGGCCACACATTCTAAACTTGAAAAGTTGGGAGGATTGCTTTCCATTCATAGAATTTCTATATAATAGGGCCACACATTCTACTACTTCTTGTTCACCTTTTGAAATTGTATATAAAGTTAATCCACTAACACCTTTGGATTTAATACATTTACTAGTTAATGAATGAGGCAGTTTAGGTGGAAAAAGAAGGCCAAATTGGTGAAATCACTTCATAAAAAGGTAAGAATACAAATTGAAAAGAAAAACAAGTATTATGCTTCACAAGCAAACAAAGGTCGGAAGAGCGTTGCATTTGAACCTGGAGATTGGGTTTGAGTACACTTGAGAAAGGAATGCTTTCCAGAACAACGAAAATCAAAGTTGCAGCCTCGAGGATATGGTTCATTCCAAGGCCTTGAATTGATTAACAATAATGCATACAAATCAGATCTTCTTGGTAAGTAAAATGTTTCAGCTACTTTTAATGTATCCGATCTTTCTCACTTTGATGCAGGTACATATTCGAGATCGAATCATTTCGAGGAGGGAGGGGATAATGTAATCCATGGAATGAAGGCGGCGAATACAAGTTTGGTCAAGGATTCGTTGATCGTTGAAGAAGGGCCTATGACTAGGTCGTGAGGAAAGACAATCAAAGAAGTGATGGGATTACTTGCTCAAGCCACGGTGGACAAAACATTGATCTTAGCAAGTGAAGAAGCAAGTTTCATATTTAGCTTGAAAGAGGAATCGAGATAGATCAACGTGGTTCAAGCCACGACCAGAGACAAGGAAAACTTTAACTATGTGACCACATAGTTGCTAGAGGCATGCGGTCGCATGCCTATTTACCAAGGCTAACTGGCAGGATTTTTCATGGTCTATGTGACCGCATAGAAATACACTGTGCAGCCGCATAGTTCATTTGGTTGCAAAATTTTTCCAAATTGGCGAAATCTTTTATTTATGTTAGAACTCTATTTCTTTAGACTTTAAATTTGTGTAGACTAAAGTTTTATGGGTTTCCTATAAATAGGACTCATTATTTTACATTGTAAGGAACTTTTTCATTCATTCAATAGAGATAATTATTTTGTGAGCAATTTTTCTTTCAATTCCTTGTTCTTCATTGAACTAAATTTCGAATTGATCAGGAATTTTTTTCTTGTGGCGTTCAAACAATTTGGATGAGATTCTTGAGTCTTGTGATCACAGGGTCAACATATTGTAGGCGATTGTGTTGATTCTTTGATTCAATATTTTGGGTCAATTGATTTCTTGGCTTTTTTGGGTTTGAATCAATCTTTTGATTTCGTAGTTATTATTGGTACGTGGGTTCGCACCAACATGATAAGTACACGGTGCGCCAAGCTTCCGACTTTGTGTGATTGGCACATTTCCCTTCTTTAAGTTTAGCAAGGACATATTTGACCTCACGTTGCATAGGCATGACAATATATTTGCATCGAAATAATCAATACAATATTTAAAATAATAGTTCGTACCTGCATGGCGATAGGGAAACCATGAGCTGTATAATTAATCTCATTCTCCTTCTTTCTCTTCGCCTCACGAAATTTCCATGCCCAACTACCTTGAAATCCCCTCAACAGACGAGTGTATCCAACTCTATCCCAAGGGTAGGAAAAAATACGCCGAGGTCATCGACGATTGACAATGTGGCCGCATCTATACCCACATGATTATTCGGAGCATCGAATACTCCTTTGACAATTAGAGCAAGGTCGAGCTTGTATCGATCATCCTAGGGCGTCGACGATCGAAGAAAGGTCTTTTCAAGTTAGGCACACGAAATCTTCTCTAGTGATTTGAATTCAGTCTCTTTTTTCCCAAGACACGAGTAAACTAATCGCCCTTCGGAGAGAGACCACATCTTAATCCTATGACAACCCTATAGTCTTGCAATCCGAACCTAGTAAATTGGCCTTGAACATTGAACTACAATTCGTTGGCCTTATCAATTCGTATTGATCTGAACACGAGTTGTTGGATCAGTTGGGTGAAGAATTGGATGTCTGAAACCTCGGCCAGGAACCCGAGGCATGAGTTTGCGAAAGTTTTGGCGTTGTTGCTCATCGAAATGGTTCATAACCCTTTACATACTTTAGGTTGCTTTGTTACAAAATGTGGGCCCGCAACCGTACATTTTCCTAAATGAGAAATTCGAAATCCATCTATTCTGCGAAGTACAACGAGAAAAAAAGGTCA
The DNA here is from genome assembly GCA_903798395.1 of Fraxinus floribunda. NCBI lineage: Eukaryota > Viridiplantae > Streptophyta > Magnoliopsida > Lamiales > Oleaceae > Fraxinus > Fraxinus floribunda. Next base: position 4,310 of record CAIGRS010246801.1, read on the forward strand.
AATCATGATATTACGTACATGTTGATACGAAGGTACGATAACATGTAAAAAGATCATGTAACGAAATAATACGATCGGAGAAAGGTATTCTCAAGTTGGGCACATGAAATCTTCTCCAGTGATTTAAAGTATTTCTCCTTCAGTCTCCTTTTTTTGCAAGACACGAGTAAACTGATCGCCCTTCGGAGGGAGACCACATCTTAATCCTGTAACGACTGCATAGTCATGTAGTCCGAACCTAGTAAAGTGGCATTGCACATTGAACCACAATTCGTTGGCCTTATCAGTTCATATGGATCTAAACATGAGTTATTGGATCAGTTGGGCGAAGAATTGGATGTCTTGAACCTCAGCCAGGAACCCCAAGGCATGAGTTTGTGGAAATCTTGGCGTTGTCGCTCATCAAAATGGTCCATGACCCTTTACATACTTTAGGTTGCGTTGTTGCAAAATGTGGGCCTGCAACCGTGTATTTTCCTGAACGAGGAATTCGAAATCCATCTGTTTTGCAAAGTTCAACGAGAAAAAAAAGGTCAAATCATGATATTACGTACATGTTGATATAAAGGTACGACAATATGTAAAAAATCATGTAACGAAATAATAAGAAGATCATATAACGAAATAAAACGAAGATCATATAATATGAAATAATATATTACCAAGGTACAACAATTAATGAAGAAATTGTCATATCATAATATTTCATACATGTTAATGCGAAACACAGATATTACGGTGGGGCAAATCGAAGGTCGACATGTGGAACTCTTATGTGTAGAGAAAAACCGACCTCAACTGTCAGTATCGACAGTTCATCTGTCGGGATAACAGCATCTGTCGAGAATTATTGCGGTGTCAACATGATTTTATTTCTCTACTGAAGTGAACTGTCGAAAAATTTACTTTTGACCTATAAGTAAATAGGTTTTCTTCAAGAGTTACTTACTCCATATTTGAAGCAGACAGAACCATTAAAAGCACAGATATGTGAAATATGTATGCAAGATTTCCACTTGAATACATAAGAGACACAATGTGAAATATACGAGTACTACCACAACATATGGAAGCAAGAGTATTTCGAATTTGAGCCCCATAAAAATTTAACGCTATTTATCCACTTCTTCCGTTATGAGACGAATCAAACCATGTAAATGATAACATGCATGTCAAATATTTTCTTCCTACAAGTCAATCATGGTAATGTTGAAAGCTTGACCATTAAAAGCACATATATGTCAAGTATGTACTAAAGATTTCCACCCGAAAGCATAAGAGACATTATGAGCACCACCTCAACATATGGACTTGCAAGTGAAAGCAAGATTATTTCCAATTCGACAAGTAACAATTTTATAGCTATTTATCCACTTCTGTTGTAATAAGATGGATTAAGCCATGTAAATGATAACATGCATGTAAAATAGTTTCCTTCCACAAGTCAATCGTGGTAATATGGAATGCTTAACCTTATTTTGAGAGGGAAGATTCATTTCTTTTACTCTTCCATCGTTGTCAGTTATAGAAGCGCTAATGGTAAAAGTGAAAACACAAATATCGCAAGATGTACGTTAATGCAAATCTTCCCTTACTAGTGTATTAAGATTCTCTACACTATTCATTTCCTGAATCTATTCAACAAAATAGCCATGTTAGTGCATATGTCAGAATTAAATTTTGAACGAATTTCCATACGAAGAATTATCTATCCAAAGTTAGCATGGATTGGGCAAAGAAAAATATAAGCAGGATTATGTTTGAATAATACAAAAGGAAATCATCTCTTTTTCTAAGTTAATATCCTTTCAATCCCATCAATATGATCACTCCGCTTAATTCGTGTTTACTGCCTAGTTAAAGTATTTTGCACACACCTCGTGCCTATACGTGCATTTTAGAACACTATTTATGTATAACTTAATGAAGAATAAGGTCTTCAACGACATAATAGTAACACAAGTTTATTATATGTAATTATAAAATTTCAAGTTTATTAGATGCAGCTCGTTTGGCCAATATTACATTTAATCTATATATTGGTCCGACGACCTCTATCCTCCACCCACTTGAAATTCAGAATCTAAATTTACGAATTTCAAATTGCAAACTGTAAATTTCAAATCACAATGAGAGAAATAAAGGGGTTATCAATGTTACAGCTTATCCAACCAGAAATGAAAAGGAAGAACGTTGAACTACCAATTCATAGTACTTTAATTAGAAATCTATGTCCACTAGGAGTGTTTCGGATGATCCTCAACTGCTAGATGTCCAGCATCGCTTCACTGTCAACAACAACAACAAATATGGATCCTTAGTTTGGAACACGAATTTGAACTTCCAACATTATCCTCTTCTATTTGTGCTACTAGGATTTTTGAAGTCAAATATTCGTTTCCACACAAATTTAACGAGAAAATACAAAAATTTGAAAAGCAGTGGAAAAGGAAAGAAGACAGCAAACTTCATTAATGAGTACATAAGAAAGGTTATATCATAATTCAACTTTATCGCATCTCATGTCATTAGTAAATCCCTTCACTAAGAACTCACATAATTTCCATCACTTTAACTCATGCTTTAAGAGTTTACTTTTGTTAGAACATCAAAATTAGAACTAACGTTAAATTGTTATTTTCCAAATTCTAAATTTCTTAATTTTTGTCATATATCTTTATTTGTTCCTTTGTTTTCAAATGAAATTAGTAAATTCCACAATAACCAAATTAAGAAGCACAAGACGAGCTCATAAATACACTCATCTCGTAAATTTAGAAAATCAAATTCTTCCCAATCCTTGTAATAGTGCAATTAAACTTTCCGTATTTGAAAAGAAAATGTGTAAGTAAATTTAGCAGAATGTGCAAAAATAATGACTGATTGTACATTGCTTTCTCCTTTCTGACAAGCTTACCTTAGTTTCAAGACATATAGATGCAAATGATAGTTAATGTAATCAATTAAAGAACACTTTCAAATTTAAATAATGAACATAACTCCCAAAGAGCTCACTTGAATTTCATTTAGACCGTATCTTCTTTACAGATTGTCAAGAACACCAGGCTCATTCAAGTAAATTAGTGTAGTACCAAAATCAACAAAATCCATTTTTTCTGCCACTGTTTTAAAATAAAAACAATAAAAGTTAAAAAAAACTCGCGTTTTTACCTTGGACTATGACGAGTTGAACTTGTTTACCAATATAATCGCTTACTTGGGCTGCGACCCAAACCCGAGTCCTTATCTGCAGTGGCGGGCGTAGACATTTTTAGTTAGTGGAGGCACAATCATATTTGCAAAATGTCAAATTAGAAGAAAAATAGAAGTCAATTTTTTGTACATTTATTTCCACACATGATAAGCAGAGATGACAAAAAAGCAAGAATTCAATTATTCAATACCATTTATAATATTAAAAGCTTTCAGAACCCAAGATTTTTCTTTAAATGACAACAAATGCTAGAAAACTCATCAAATATTGTTGCCCCTATTTTGAATTTTTTATGAACTTCCCAAATAAAAATCTGACAAATCACTGAGTAAATTTGACAAATCACAAATGATAATTCAACAAATCACATTGATGATCCATCACAAATCATAAATATATTTCCAAATTTCAGATAATGAGATACATTAATAAGAGAATTAAGCAAAGCAAAAATATCCAACGGAATGCAGATTTTGTTCGAAAGCAACAAATTGGGGCCTTGGAATTGGAATTAAGAATGATTTAAATCAGAGGCTTTAGCTAAACACCCTAATTAAAGGTTTGAATACCTAATAATGTATTTTAACAAATACGTTGCCGTCATACAACTAATAAGAAGAAACCCAAATGCAAATAAATAAATTGAACTAATCAAAACACAGTAATGAGTTTCTATTAGTGATACTTAAAATCCAATTGCAGCCAACTACTTAAAGCACGCACAGAGAAGGAGAAAGAGAGATTGGCAGAACAATGAACATGAGTTCTCTTCAAGAGGTTCTTCAAAGGTTCGCATTGAGTTTTTCTTCGGCGGTTCAGCAATAGAATCGTAACCGACAACACAATGATTTTCCAAGGGAAGTTGATTTTGCGAGATAACGACGTCGTCTTGACCAAGTGTAACATCAAAAAACAAGAACTAAACTAAACAAAAAAGTTGAAACTCCTTAGCTGCCTATCCATAATGAAAAATTAATACCTCACAATTACTATGTACTAAGCTTCATTTATTAATCCCTAATGGAATATTCATTTTGTCATTTTCCCCTTTCCTCCATGGCTAATTATTATAGCAACAAAAAATAATAAAATTCTGATAATCAATAAAAAAAAGGAAGAAATTGAAAAGGAAAAGGCAAATGGAATATTACCCGATAAGGAAGGAAATGGAGAGCAAAACTTACCGAGTAAAGCAACAGAGAGTGCGGGGAAGTGAAAAGGAAATTCTGCATGGAATATCTTTTACATAAGTGAAAATGGCAACGACGACTATGATTTTCCAACGGGCTCTTCTTCTGCTTCAATAAAATCGATTCTACCAAGTGCAAATGGCAACAAGTGCTGTGATTTCATGGTTTCTTCGTCGACGATGGACATTTTCGCGGTGGTAGTCGACGGCAAATTCGATGAGAACAGTGAGTTGAGGGTTTCTTCTTTTTCTGGCGAAATGATTGGGGGATCTTGTGAGTTTAGGGGTTTTTTTCTTTGGGCGATGAAGTGGGTTTAGAGTTTCTCTGTGTTGTTTTTGTTTTTGGTTTCAGCCTTCTATTTGTTTTTTTTTTTTTAATTACAAAATTGACAGATTTCTCCTTGAAATTTACACAATTTTGCAACTAGTCAAATCTCATTTAATGAAGGACATATCATGTATTTAAATTATCTAGAGGAGCAAAAATGTCTAAAATTGACAATCTTGTAGAGACTTTGAAAAAGTGACATTTTTATAAATGTAAAGTCAAAAATTAACATCTAGTGTAATTTTCTGTAAATAATAAAGTTATCATTAGAATAACAACAAAACTAAAAGTTGAAGATGTATGTACACTTAAAAATATGGTTGTTTAATTAATCAACGCTAATTTCTATCTCCAACTTAAATAAAGCATCTTTCTATCTTTTTCCCCAACTTACATGAGCATCTGATGAAATAATCTTTGGACTCTTAGCTACATTGGATTTGAGCCATGAAGTCAACTTCAACTCAAGATAGTGATGGCAAAATATATTGTCATGTCATCAAATCTCTGAACTCATCTCAAATCTCTTTATTTTATTTTAGGGTAATTGGCACAATACCTCGTTAATGTTTGCATATTTTTGGAATACCCCGTAACTTTTCATTTTGGAGCAAAATCTCCTTAGATTGTCCAAAAGTTGCGAAATAACCCCTACAGTCTAAGCCGTAAGTTTAGGCATTAAAAATAATGAGAGCCAAGATCACTAAAAGGGCAAATCCGTGTGTCTACATCCTCTCTCTCCTTGAGGCACTATTTGTTTGAAAAAACAAAGAAGTAACCAACTGTAAAACAGCCACTAATATATACTCCAAACTGATAGCTTCATCACCATGATCCAGTCAAGATTTGAAATCATAAAAACTGGGCTTCCTTTCTCTTCCCTCGAATTTTTGTTTTTGATAGATTTAGGAAAATTACTTTACTGATTAGCTAAAAAAATATGTTGTTAATGTTGCAGAGACGGGTGAATCTGTTACACTCACCAGGCA
>CAIGRS010246822.1:0-10562 GCA_903798395.1 Fraxinus floribunda
TGTAGGATTTATGTATTTTTCTCAAGTTAAAATAGACCTTCGGAGGAGGCCCAAAATTATTTATGCAGACTGGAACCAGGGCCCAAATAGTGTGATTATTTCTTGATTTAAGGAAATAAATTTTAACTTACTCTTTTTGGCATGACTAGACTCTCGAATGTCGACCTAATTGGCAAGCAATATAACGTATTATTTTATAGGAGGAAAATATATTTATTTTTGAAGTTAATTTGGAAGCTTTGATATCATTCTAAAATCGTATCTATGGTGAAGTATTTCTTTTTTGGATGAGTCAATTTAAGTTCTTATGCTAAATCGTTGATGTGAAAGTGAAATACAGCAGAAAAATATTCAAAACAAAGAAATTGATTATTTCTTAATGGGATATAATTTTTGACTAGGACAAGTTCCACTCTTTATATGAAATATTATATTTATCACAATATTAAGATCAAATGATATTCATCTCTAAAAATAAAACGACACTTGTTTGAAACAATTGAACTATAAATCAAGGTAACAACAAAACGAATATACTTCAATACTCTAATTTATGAAATTAATGCACACTTGCTGAAAACGGGCATACCTATCACTTGCTTTTATACATATATAAAAAAAATTAAACATAGATTGAACTTGAAGCGAACAAAATAGAATAATATCATCTAATTTAAATAGATATAAAGAGCATAACTTTAATTTAAATGATGCAACATATAAGAAGCTATCGCTTCCAAAATAAAAGGATCAAAAGTTTATGTTCCAAAAAATTACATGTTATCAATAATCCATAAAATCGAGCTTTTGAAAATTTTTGAGGGTTATCTCAAATGATAAATTCCAAACCAGGAAAAGACAGAAAAAAAGATGAAAGCCGCAAAGAGCGTGGAAAAGTTCGGCATGGTCACAAGGCATGGATAGAAGTGGTAAACCGTAAATCCCATTTGACCGGCTAATGCAGGTTTAGGTGTCAAAAGGCACACACTTTTTATTGTTTTTATATTTATAGGTTAAATAAATTATTCTATAATGGGTTAATTTCACAAACGGTCACTGAACTTACCTAAAAATTATAAAACGGTCACTGAAATTTTAATTTGTTTCACAAATGGTCACTGAAGGACCGTTACGATTTTAATTCAAACTTAAAATATCAAAACACGTGGACATATAAGTTTGTCCATCTCAAGTGCAAATTTCTTGTTATTAAGCACCACCTTTGGAGCCTCGAATCACCACCTTTCGGCCACCAAGACCACTGGATCTGACCACCACCAGTCTCGCCTCACTCTCCTCTACAAGCTCCAACCAACCGTCGGCTACAAAACATTAGGAATCAACAGAAAATCGAGCCCAAAAACCCCATCTCGCGAACTCCTTTTCTGCCGAAAAACCCACCTCGGCGACGTCCATGTTAATAACACCCCACAGGTCGCTCAAGCTCAACATGACACATCCATACATGGTCCTATTACATCAAATAAAACAGAAAATCTAAATCTACAGCAGAATTTCGAATCAATGAACTCATGGCCAACAATCACATTTTTTGGCAACAACGGTGGTCCCCACGATCGCGAACCGCCTATTTTGGCATCCTCCCTTCATGGCCCATCTACTCCAACCACGGGTCATCATCAATTTGGGCTCAATGTGGACGAATAAGCTGGGATGCAAGGCAGTCCGTTTTGTCCTCCATCGATTGAGGTTTCTACACTGCCCCAATCATCGAATTCGGCCTTAATACATTCAATTCAAGTTGGTAATATACTGGGTCATGAATCAATTGCACTAATTAATCACGAAATTACATGGGCGTCGTCGGAGGTGGGTTTTTCGGTAGAAAAGGAGTTCACAAGATGGGGTTTTTGGCTTGATTTTCTGCTGATTCCTGATGTTTTGTGGCTGACGTTTGGTTGGAGGTTGTAGAGGAGAGTGAGGCAAGAGTGGTGGTGGTCGGATCTGGTGGACTTGGTGGTCGAAAAGTGGTGATTCGAGGCTCGAAAGGTGGCACTTAATAGCAAAAATTTGCACTTGAGGTGGTCAAGCTTCTATGCCCATGTGTTTTGGTCCTTTAAGTTTGAATTAAAATCATAACGGTCCTTCAGCGACCGTTTGTGAAATAAATTAAAATTTTAGTTACCGTTTGTTAAAAGCACATGAAAATCCAGTGACCGTTTCTGTAAGTTTTAAACTTTAGTGGCCGTTTTGTAATTTTTAGATAAGTTCAGTGACCGTTTGTGAAATTAACCCATTCTATAATACGTAGGGTAGTTATATTCATACCATCAATTTTATTTAGTTTACCACGTTTTAATTACACTTAAGGTCTTTAATTTTTTTTTTTCTCATTGTAACATTTACATCTATTTTTTTTTCGTCGAATTCTTTTCTTCAACCTTCCGTTAATTACATATATCATTCTTGATGATGGTCTATTTCAAAATATTTTGTTCGAGTGTTTTGAACAAAAAATGCTTTATCGCACTTTTGCATGTACTATTTTTGTAAAAAATATGATGAACAAGTAAGTAAATTTCCCAGTGGCCTTATGGACAAATCCATTTTAAGAGATTAGACTTACTTATTAATGAAAATTTGAATATTGCAATAAACAAATAATGAGGTCCTTAAGTGCAATTAAGTTGTAGTGTGAATCTTCAACATGCATAAGAGTAATACCTTCTGGCTCTACCGATGTTAACATTAGTTTAGCTGATAACATATATGCCATTAAATGATAGTTTCATTTAAGATATCATCTATTTATTTACTATCATTTAAGATATCATCTATTTATTTGGATCTGTAACGTGCCATCACTTAGACAATCGTATTATCTATAATATATTAAATATCACATCAAATAAAAATTATTTTTTGGACGATTATAGCCTTATTACAATTCAATTATTTTACTATTCGTTTTTCAATATATATTTAATTCATAAATTGTAATAAATACTATAATTAATTTTCAATTAATTAACATCCACATTCATTTAATTAATATTACTTAAAATTTCACATTCACATTCACGTCAATATCCCTGTTATTAATTCTCAATGTATTAACATTAACATTAACATTCATTTAATTAATATTCATCTTTATTTATACAATTCAGTGTTATTAATTCTAATTATAAGTTAATTAGGATTTCACATTCAAGAATGTATTTCATTATTCACGTTCATATATACTAATTAACATTCAGTTTTACTCAATTGGAAATTAAATAAATGATTTAATATTCATTGTCATGTATATTTTTCCTCGTATTAATTATAAATTACTTAACATTAACGCATATTCAAATATTAATTTTACAACATTTATTATAAAACATTTTATAAAACTAGTTGTAGATAAGTCTATGAATGAGAAAACATATTTTGGACAAAAATACCCTTGCGACTCTTCTGGACTTTCGTATTCACCCTCGTACTTTTGTTCATTATTAATTAAATAAAATAAGTTGTCCATATGTGTAGCAACCGAAAAGATTTTATTGTAACATAAGCGGAAATTTTATGATTCAGTGGAGGAATGAATGTGAAGAGGAATTGTAACTCCATAATCAAATGCAATCTATAGTTATTATACTCTATTTCCCCACATTTTCTTAGTCTGGCATCAGAATCTTTTGTGAGTCGAGTGAGGATGGAATGTGAAAAAAGGATTAATTATTGCATTCTATTTTTCAACAATTTGTTACTCCATAAACTCACACTGCACGAAGGAGAGACATATCAAACTGAATGTGCTTAATTATCCAAAAATGATTACACAACTCTACTATTGACCTCGATTTTTATATTTCCAACGTGACCAACAGATCCCAAGATCTCTCGTGTCCACATAAGCCTAATTCCTGCACACTAGGACAAACCATTAACCACACGTGACTTCCTCCGATGATGGTAGAGTTGCGTGCACTCCGATGATCAAGTTAGTTGGGTTGTAAGTATTTGAGTGTGTGGGGTGCTTCGGACGCAAGCTTCTAATGTAAAAAATAGGGTTGACTTTGGACAGAATACGTGATAAGAATAAGGATAGTAGAGTTATAGCTTGAAAGTCTAACCTTGCATTACCTTTGGAATGACACATTGTGTGAACTTTTATAGTAGAATATGATAGGTATCAACCGTAGATGAAAGTATACGTGGCCTCATCCACAAGGATAATGCTTCTTATCAAAATTTTCAATAAATCATAAGCACTTAATGCTAATACTATTTTGTTTCCCATAAGTCTGACAAAAGACTTAGACTTGACCTAATTGGTTGGATAGCGCGACAATAGCAATAAATGTCACATCAATCACTTACTAAGGATTGCATAAAAGATCTCTTGCTAGGCCCCTTGTAGCCTTGCCCCATCATGAGGGTTCGATTCTCCAAGTGATGTTGACCCCAACAAATGGTTTTGACCAAACTGCCTCTTTGGGCAAAGTGACGTGGAGTGCGGGTCCGATTCACCTGTCATGTAGGATTCTATGGAGCCTCTTTAGACGAGGCATAAGAATAGTACCTGAAGTTCATGTATAAACATTCATATAATGTATGGACTTTTAAGTTGAGTTGTGGCTGCTAAGTTGAGATGTTCATTGTTTTACTTGGGTCGTGTTGCATTTTGTGAAGAAATAGCATAGCCCAGCTTTGTTCTCGAAGTCCAAGTATGGATATTCATATATTGTGTGAACTTTTAAGTTGAGATCATAATGAGTTTGTCTATGTTCTGCCATGTGATTAAGAAGTCACGATAGTAAACGAACCTGTTAAAGTTGTAACATGTGATAATATTAAGATTCGTTAAGGCAAGAACCTTGCTAAGAGAGCGAGCCTGTTGATGGAGTTGAAACTTGTGATAAGTTGAAATTCATAAAGGTGAGGCTCTTGCTAAAATGATGAATTTGGTGAAGGAGTTGAAGCCTGTGATGAGGCTGAAATCCATTAAGGTGAGACCCTTGTTAAGAAAGTGAGCCTATTGATGGAGTTAAAGCTTGTAATAAGCTGAAATTCATTAAGGCGAGGCCCTTGCTAAGATGGCTAATTTAGTGAAGCAGTTGAAGTCTGTGATGAGGTTGAAATCCATTAAGGTCACGCTCTTGCTAAGATGGCAAGCCTATTAATGGAGTTGAAATTGTGATAAGGTTCAAATTCATTAAGGTGAGGCTCTTGCTAAGAGAGTGAGTCTATTGGTGGAGTTGAAACTTATGATAAGGTTGGAATTCATTAAGGTGAGAGAGGATAAGCGTGTTGATGGAGTTGACACCTGTGATAAGGCTAAAATTTGTTAAGGCGAGCCCTTGCCAAGATGGCGAGTCTGTTGATGGGGTTGAAGCTTGTGATAAGGTTGAAATTTATTAATGCGAGGCTCTTGCTAATAGGGTAAGCCTGCTGATGGAGTTCAAGAATGTGATAAGGCTGGAATTCATTAATGCAATGCCCTTGCTAAGAGGGTGAGCCCGTTGATGGAGTTGAAGCCTGTGACAAGGCTAAAATTTACAAAGGCCAGACCTTTGCTAAGAAGGAGAGCCTGTTGATGGAGTTGAAACCTGTGGTACGGTCGAAAATTATTAAAGCTAGGTCATTGCTAAGAGGACGAGCCTCTTGATGGAAATGAAGCCTATGATAAGGTTGTTAAGGCATATGTAAAGTATAGTTGTGAAAGAAAATTCATGGGACGCGTGCAATAATGATTTAAAAACTTATCCCCTTTCCAAGTTATGGCAGCAAAGCAATTTCCTTTTTTCAATACGTATGTTGCATGTGCATTAAATGCAAAGTGATAATAGTTTGTTACAACTAGCGGAGGCAACATAAGCCAAGCCTACGTGCCTTGCACTGCTTGATCCAAGTCATATATTCAACTTTTAAATGGGCACTTTTTGAGTTTAATGGTTTAGATGAAAAGGATAGGTGTACACTTGGGATTAAGTGGAATTGATTGAGTGGTCTTGATTTTATCATTTTGCTTATTAAAGGAGTCCTCCGCTTATTTTTCACCTTTTTTCACTTGCAAAATTCAGCAACACTTCCACAATAAAAAAGGTTGAGTTCTACGAGCGACTACATAGTTATTTCCGGTGAATCAGTCCATTTTCATACTTTCCAGTTCCCTTTTTTCCTACTTAAATAGCAGACTGATTTTTTCATCTTTTAGGTTTTCCAAAAACATAGAATGTGACGCGAACCCGAGAACGGGATCAGCGTGGAAATCACGGAATTAGTTTGAAACGTCGGGAAAGCTCAAATTCAAGTTGTAGACGATAGAATCCTGACCGGAGTCTCACGAACCAAGGACCTAAGGTATATTAAACCCTAGATTCGTTGATGTGCGGAAATAAGAACCATGATTTTGCGAACGCCACAAAGGGTGCCTAATCTTTTGATAAGTTCTAAGGGTTGAACGCTACAAATATAAAATATATTTGATAAGTTCGGTAGTTCATTCAAGAACCAAGGAAGAGAAAAATCTCGCTAATTCATTATCAAAAGTCTTAGTTTTACAATGAAATAAATCTCCTATTTATACTAATGCTAGAAACCCTAATAAAACGTAATTAGGTCATAGAATATTGTCGAAGTTGAAAATAAAATAAAATAGAATACTATACTAAAAAGGAAATCTCACGAAAATAGAAAAATCTTGTCAACTTTTTATCAGCGTGTTTCTGTGTGACTGCAACAAATTGTATTTAATCTCTCAAAATAATAAAAGTCTTATTTTTACAATGAAATAAATATCCTATTTATACTAATGCTAGAAACTCTAATAAAACGTAATTAGGTCACAGAATATTGTCAAAGTTGGAAATAAAATAGAATCCTAGACTAATAAGGAAATCTCGCGAAAATAGGAAAATTTCGTCAACTTGTTCTTGGCATGTTTTTTTGTGACGCAAGTCCAAAAGTACCATGCACTCATGTATCATTATGCAGAATCTCGTGCCATTTTCGGAATGTACTCATGGGCGAAAATCCGACAACCGAGCTGAAAGTTATGCCCGTTTTCATCCACACTGCTTATTTTCTTTCCAAATATATCCCAAACCTTGAATCCAACTCGTTTCGGCTCCCAAGCCCTTCAGAAACTTGAACTTTGGCTTGTCAACTTCTTCAATCTGGACTCCAAAACTCGACCAAGTGATTGTCTATCCCGGATCATATCAGAATGGCCTCTTCTTCAAAATCTTCCAAAGGGGCTCACAAAGCATTGATATGTGCTGAAGCGACTTGCAGCTCTAATCCTTACTGAGAGGATTATGGATGCAATGGGGGTCCTTACAGTGAGTGGATGATGCAAGAGGGCCCTATTGACTGTAGCCATAGGTGGGGGCCTCTTTATGGCCTACTAATATTAAGGAAAATGAACTGGATAGATTTAGGTAGCAATAGGTGAGGGCCTCTTTGTGGCCTATTAATATTAAGAAAACGATCTGGATAGATTTAGGACCAAGTTTAGGATCCTGATAACATTGAGTTAATAGTGTCAAACTCGGATGAGCAAGCCTGCTACCTTAAGTAAGGCTGCGTTGCAATAAGCGATGCCATTTTACGTGGGGGGATGAAGCTACCTCTTCACCTTTTCTTTAGATACATACTTATGCATTATAACTTTGCCCTACCTAACTTTTACCAAATGCATAGAGGCAATTGATAGGGGCCTTCCTTCTTTGGGAAGAGGCCACTCTTTGTGAGGATATGCCACCCCATGTCTTTTAGACCCTATTCTAGCCACGAGCTTCTAGTTGGGGGGAGTGAGGATTGCAAAGGATGGTACCGTATGATCCATTGGGGGTCCGCATTTACCTTTTCTCTAAGGCACCACCACGTCCATCAAAAATTGGAAATCTCCGTGGTTTTGGGTACCGGGTCACTAGAAGACTATGGAGGGTGATGTAGTTCTCGAGATAATTATTTTAACCCAGTACAATGAGTATAGTGAGTCATCCTTCAAAATGACTTTGTTTGTTGCTTATAATCATGTGAGGTTTTCCTAAGTTGATTTTTTGTTCAACTATAGTGGATAGGTTCGAGCTTGAACCAGAAGAGTGGGCTGTAGTTCGAAAGATTTACGAACTTCCCATTGAGCAAAGATCTTTTGCAAGGGTGATAACTAGGCGGGTCCTACTCGTCAATCATCTACTGATGGCCACCAAAGGAATAGCCTCTAATCTGTCCTTAGTTTTTGAAATTTCATGAACTGGACGTGAGTATTTTTGTCCATTATTGTGCAGATCAACATGAAATGAAGGACTATGTCAAGCCTGACATGTTTTTTCTAAGTCGATTGGGCGAGGCGAAGAAGAATAAAACCCTAAACACCAGAGACTTCCGCCAAAAAGCGGTTGATGCAAAGGATGAAGTGAAAGAGCTGAAAGCCGAGGCCTCTACTATTGATGAAGTCACTAAGGCCTTTAAGGTAAAGCTTGCTGAGGTGGAGTCGAGGTTGTGACTCCTTGCAACTGAAAATGAAGACTTGAAGAAGGAGGTCTACCTCCACAAAGCTAAAGTCAATGCTATAACGAATTGAGTAGAGAATTCTGACAACATACAAATGATTGATTCGTCAGCCTTGGAGGTTGCGAACAAAGAGAACGGGGAGCTGAAGTTCCAAGTTGATGAATTGACTTCTGACGTTTCTGGTCTGATGGGTGCAGGGAAGGCAGTTGTTACTAAGTATTTGGAGCATTTCCATAAAAACTGCTGAGTATGATGGCCTCGATTTATTCTGGAGTTAAGGTCACATACGTTGAAGTCCTTAAAAAGATGGTTGAGCTACACTCCCTAGTGGACTTGGCTGCAATAAGGGATAACTTTCTCCGAGCTGAGGCGTCCACCTCGGCAGATGATGCCGTTGAAGATTCAGTGGAAGACTTAGAGGAAGGCCAGTTTCAGCCTCAGTACGATGATGCCACCTTGTAGATTTAGGCTCTTTCTTTTGTTTAACGTTGTACTTCTAAGGCACTTTGACTCTTGTAATCAACTCACTTTCAATGTATAAAGTATTTTTCTATGCAGTTGTTATTGTTTTACTTTTCCCAATCTCTCACTTTCAATGTATAAAGTATTTTTCTTTGCAGTTGTTATTGTTTTACTTTTCCCAATCTCTCACTTTCAATGTATAAATTATTTTTCTATGCAGTTGTTATTGTTTTACTTTTCCCAATCTCTCACTTTCAATGTATAAAGTATTTTTCTATGCAGTTGTTATTGTTTTACTTTTCCCAATCTCTCACTTTCAATGTATAAAATATTTTTCTATGCAGTTGTTATTGTTTTACTTTTCCCAATCTGTACAAGTGTTGACTCCTCAATGAACTATACAGACTAATATTCTTATACTCGAATCTGAACTGACTTAATAAATTGAACTTTTTGATAAGTAATAACTTGTATTCGACCTTTTAAACCGAAATAACACGAACTTGTATGGTAGTTCAAGAATAACTCTATCATCTATTGGGTTATTTGACTAAGCACAAATCCTTTTTACAGATCGCTTCTCTCAATTAATTTTCATATGAGTTTGCCAAAGTTTATTTGAACAATCTTAAGATAATGCAAATGGTTCGTCACCAATGTATAATCTGACCTTTCTTTTGAATAATAATAAGAAGTTCACTGTCACGTGAGTTCGTCCATGAGGGTAGCTACTGTAGCAACCTAAAACAAAATCTCATTTATTTCATTTTGGTACGTTTTGTGAATTTTTAGATGTTGAGAGACTAATATGAAAATAAGTTTTGACGTTGTTATTTTTTTTATTCGGTCATATAATCAAGTATTCATTTAGCGAGAATTTCCTTTTCAATTTTGGGCTTGTTTCAAAACTCATATTAGATGGCGAATTGTGTACTCAAGAAAAAAGTTATTTCAAATAAGTTAAGACTTAAATTATTGTAGCTGAAAATAAGTCATATTTCAACTAATTTTAATCAAGCAATTAACATTTTGTCAGTATGTGTGTCACTATAATTTGAATTTAATATTTTGAATTTTGAATTTGAATGGAGGATAATTTGCATCAGTTTTATTAGTTTTCCATTTGAATTCCTTGCAATCCAACTAACCAAATTGATCTTTTAATATTTTTGAATTATGATAAAAGTCATTTGAGATTTGTTATATGTGATTTAATTATGTATTAAATTAACCTAGAATTTGGATTTAGTTAGTTTTTAGAATCGTAACGAATCCTAACTCAAAATATATTCGGGCTCCTTATATTTTCAAAGACCAACTTATACGTGTTTAGTTTTGATTCAAATGATACTTATCCTTTTTGTTTAAGTTATAATCAAACTTAAAATTTGTTAAACCCTTATCCTAATACTAAAACGGGAAACCTATTCCTATTCGAACTCTACCATTTGAAAACCCATTTTCATCCAACTTTTGATATAGATGGCTTCCTATTTGAAAATACATACAAAGATAACAGGCTAGATGATGAAGTGCATAAAGAGTTAGAGTTTATGATGAAGTGGGATCGCAAAGGGAAAAAATGATTTTATGATAACTTCGAGTTTGTCCGTTTTTGACGAATT
>CAIGRS010246875.1:0-14608 GCA_903798395.1 Fraxinus floribunda
ATCGAAGTATATGAAGTAAATTGAAATAAATTACATATATTATTGATCGAATTGACAAGTGGGGCCCCTCGTGGGGGTTCGGGGACAACGCCCCCGACGGGGATAAACCTGCCCGGTCAGGTCGTAGGAGTTAAGGGGGCAGCGCCCTTCATGAGGGTTTGGGGGCAGCGTCCCTTTGTGGGGGATCGACCTGTCCGATCAGGTCGCGGGAGTTGACGGGGCAGCGCCCCTTGTGGGGGTACGGGGGCAACGCCCCCTGCAGGGATCGACTTGCCCGGTCAGGTCGATGAGATAGCCCCCCTTGTGGGAATTCGGGGGCAACGCGCCCGCAAGGAATTTTGATTTTTATGTATGTATGACATTGAATATTTTCTAATTTTTTTAAGTTAAATTATTAATAAATGAAATTGTATTTATTATTTCTGTAAAATGTAAATAAGTATAGTTTCTAGCAAAAGAAAAAAGAAATAAAAAAAGGCAGGGGTGTGGAGACACTGAAGAGATTTTGAGTTTATGTATGTATGGAATGAAGTAAAACTTAAAATGTTGTCCTAAAAGGAATTCTAATTTTTGTGTATCTGTTGAAGAGTTTATATTTTGAAAATAATTTTTTTTAGGGAAAAATATTATTTTTAATGGCCAAGTTAAAAAAAAAAAAGAAAAAAAGAAAAAAAATATATTCTTGGTTCATTTATGCGGAGTTGATGCGGGCACTGCTCCGCATAATGCGGAGTTGCGGAGCACGGAGCATTTTCTCCGTGTCCGGAGCATCAACTCTGCATTACTCTGCATTATGCGGAGTAGTTAGGAGCATGAGCTCCGCAAATGTACTCCGTGTGCGGAAGCACACGGAGCAAGTGCTCCGCACACGAAGCAAATGCTCACCAAATTTTTTTTTAATACAACAAAATCATGATTTTTATCTACAACAAAATTTTGATTTTTATATGATTTTACTTTAGATTTAGATTATATTATTCGAAGAGTTATCCTTTATTTTATTTTCTCTCAACCTTTCTGTTTCTTTTTTATTCTCTAGATTTCTCTCATCTTCTTTCACTGATACTCCCACACACCATATCTAATAAATCAGATTAAAATTGAAAATATAACCGTTATTGTTGACTTTTATTAGACGGATGGAACCCAATAACGGTCATATTTTCAATTTTAATTGGATTTTAAGTCGTACCAAACAGGCTCTATAACTCTAAACCTTTCTTCTTCTTTATATATATAAAATCTTAAGCCTACATAGTATCAGACAAAACAATAAATTTTAAGCTTACCTTTTAACAGACAAATATCGAAAATATAAAATTAAACAAAACTGAAAAAATTGGAAGCCCTTACCAGATTGTTTTGCCGTACTACTAAGAAAAAACGAGAGAGAGTCGAACAATTTATTTGTTGTTTGAAATCAAAATATATAATGAGAAGGAAGAAACTGTGTCATTGATGGAAAATGTTTTTGTCAATATGCATTAGTAATAAAACTGATTTCAAACCAGATTAATGTGAAAACTAATATGACAAAAATGAATAGTAAATCTCAGGTTCATTCTTTTAAGGTAGTAGTGATAAGAAACTGAAACATTTGGTTTGCAATTTTCCTGATAATTTCTTTTTCCTTTTGTCTTTATAGCTTTAGTAAACGAGATGGGATGTTATAGTTCAAACTGTTAAAAAATAAAAATATTGAATTACAAATATAAAATAGGTCTTTAACCATTTCGTTTTTATGCATATAATTTTTTTAAAAATGCTATAAAATATTTTATTGTTTACATACAATGTGACGGTGTCTAGTAGTTTTTAAAAAGAGCTTAAAGATTTTTCTTAAAGCTCTATAATTGCTTTAGCCGCCCTGGCTGTAAGCTTTATATAATTCTTCTTTTTGTTGTTTTTATTTCGTATATATGTATGGCTGTCAATGAATTGACTTTTGATTCTAATTTGATATTAATGGGAGATGAATTTAGGGTTTAAGTCTGATAACTCTATCAAGATCTTAATTCAATAATTTGTTAACTAAATGGAGTAAATATGAATATAGATCAATTCGATTTGATAACAACCCGGTCTAATTTGTTATAATAATATAATATATTTAATATTGTTAGGTTTTCAATGTAATTTTCAAATTTGTGAACAAAAATGACTAGAATTATTGTGTTATAAAAGTCAATGAGTAAGTTACAAATACTGTTAATTGAGTTGTATTAGACCTAAGGTTCGAGAATGGAAAGAAGGAAAAAACAACGCCGCAATTTTGCTAGACTGTCGTCATGACTTTGCTCGAATGGCAGAAGTAGAAACATTGTTGCTTGTCTGTCGCCTAACTTTCGCTCGAGCAACATAGTTTTCGAAAAATTATAATTCGCATTTTTAAGACTTTTTGTCTAGTCCATTCAATCCAAAACCTAAACTATAAGTACCAGCAAGCCTCTGAACGTTTTTCTAAGGTTGATCATTGAAAAAAATATACTACTTCATATCCTCTTCATCCAATAAGCTTTCAACCTTCATATTTTGATTTGTTCTGGCGTTGAAAACATCAAATCCATAATCTAAATACCAAACTGCTACTTCCTATACATCTGTCAGAGTTCTAAAGATTATGGGAAGGTGACTGGAGTTACAGTTGTTGGAAGATGCGGAGTTCTTCGTTGATCCACAGGAGATAGATAAATTCATAAAGTCGAGAGTTGGTACATGAGCATGCAATCCAGGAGGGTTTTTAAAACTGTAGATAGGAGTTGGTGCAAGAGCACGTAATCCAAGAAGGCTGTAGGAATTGCAGTTCGGATGTCAGAAAGTGCTAGTGGTAGTCGAGTTTGGCGGAGGACTATAAGTTCATAATTTGTTTATAGTGTCTTGAATTTTTATCTAGTTGGGGTTTCTCCGTGATCATTCTGGTTGTTTATTTATTGCTTTCATATAACTGTGACAATTCAACTTAAAAAAATTGACTTGATTGATTAACCATATAGAGATAATTAATAGTAACTTGTTGCTAGTTAATTATTAATTTTTAATGCCGCATAATCTCCTATTCACCTATCCTCTAGGTGTAATTTAGGTCGAACCTCGTAATTTCAATTGGTATCAAAGCCACATTTCGATTCCTGACTCGTAAATTAATCTAGATGAGTCATCTCTATATGTACCTCCATTTTTTTATGGAAGCAACTATGCATATTGAAAAGTTCGAATGAGAGTATTCCTTAAAGCATTGGATAAACATATTTGGATTAGTTTACAAAAAGGTTGGACTGCACCTCCACCCACTGTTGCTGATGTTGTTACACCCTCTAGCATTTCTCTTTGAACCAAATATCAAGTAAATGATTGCAACTAGAATA
This sequence comes from Fraxinus floribunda, assembly GCA_903798395.1. Lineage (NCBI taxonomy): Eukaryota > Viridiplantae > Streptophyta > Magnoliopsida > Lamiales > Oleaceae > Fraxinus > Fraxinus floribunda. Next base: position 3,366 of record CAIGRS010246875.1, read on the forward strand.
GTGAAGGACTTTATGCTCTGTTTATGGCTGTATGTACACAGAGGAGTTTAAGAGAGTGTCGATATGTGAAACTATTAAAGAGGTTTGGGAGATTTTAGAGACCACACACGAGGGTGCCAAAACTGTTAAGAACTCCAAACTGCAAATGTTAACTTCTAGGTTTGAAGAAATTAGAATAAAGGACGATGAATCGTTCGAAGAATTCTATGTGAAACTTAATGATATAGTAAACTCGAGTTTCAATCTAAGTGAGAAGATCCCGAAGTCGAAGATAGTTTGAAAAGTCCTTAGATCCTCATTTGAAATGTTTAGACCTAAGATCACTACTATTGAAGAAAGTAAAGACTTAGATGAAGTTAAGATAGAGGAACTCGTAAAATCCCTCCAAACCTATGAACTCCAATTTCTCAACCATAGAAGGTTAAATCCATAGCCATGAACACCATTAGGGAAGAAGAGAATGAGTCTACTGACATCGAGGCCATTAGGGATGATGAAATAGCTTATTTTGTTAAGAAATTCCAGAAGATGATGATGAATAGGAGAAAACCTCACGATAGGAAAAATGATGTCCCTGGTTAATGATGAATATGGTGTTTTTGGTTGATATGTGGTGGAGTTCGTTGGTATGTACACACTCGCCACGTGATCGATACAACTGTTAGATTTTATTAATGCTTATTGTCACTTGGTTGATACCCATTCATACACTTGATCACGTTAGGTTTGTTTGTTATGTTAATGTCATTTATATTGCATTTGATGTTGACACTACGAGGTGAAGTCACGTCACCGCGGCATACCGTCAAAGCACACATCACGCAGTCAAGGTATCGCGTCATGATGTCATGTCACCCTATTACTACATCAAGGCAGTGTGTCACGATGTCACGGTATCGTGTCATCTCCGTCCATGCATTAAACAATTTTGTCTGTTGTTAGTTCTCTAGTGTTGGTTTGCATCAATTTGCGTGCACATGGTTTTACTTGTGTGGTTAGTCTGGGGTTATCATCATTTTGGTTTTCATTTCACATACATTATAGTATTTCATTCAGTCGTGTCGTCTATTGCATTATTTGACGTGAGTCTATAATATACTTCTCAGATGCCACCTAAGCGAGCACGGACAACTGTACAGACATGGAGTGCGACCACATCCTTTCATTGATCCCGAATTCTCCTTACGCCTAGTGCTAGTGGAGCACAATGTAGTTTTGTTTGACCTTCCTCCGACCTCGCTGCCATTTTCACTTCTCAGGGATGGGAACCTTTGCTTATTGATTTAACTTCTCCACATAATCTACTCGTTCACGAGTTTTATGCTAACATTCACGACGTTATAGGTTCCACTTTTAGGGTATTTCTTTGGGGTAAAACGATTAAGATCACTCCCAATGTTGTGTTTAGTATAACACATATTTCTTAGGTTGTTCACCCCTTATTTCCATATTTGTCAGTTGATACCCTTCCGGCAGACTCTCTTGTCCATTCGTCGGTGTTTAACACACTGTTGGAAGGAGCTCCTAGTGCAATCCGCACTGGCACTCTCCCTATTGATTGCCAAATATGTTGCGCATTGTGTGTACGAATATGTGGCATGTATCACATATTCTTTCATTGCCTATAGAGAAGGCTCATTTCTTATATGACGTATTACACGGCGATTCTGTTGATCTACCCTCGTTTATTTTCCAGAAGATTTTGCGTACTTTTTATGTCATGGAGATTAGGGTAGGCTTCCTTATGCATGTTTGATTTACCACTTTGTGACCGCAATTGGGGTTAATTTTTTAGAGTAGATATCATGCTTCTTCTGAGCCAATTGATCTGACTGTACCCGCTGATCCTATTGATGTCCTCATTTTTATTGGTCCCTCCGATTTTCTTGCTTCCACTTCTACTATTCCACCTGCTAACATTCCCTTGACATCCACTTCTGCTCCTCCATTTACTGAGTCTATTCTTCCATTTGCGTCTGTTCACATTGATCCTTCTGTAACACTTAAAGGATAGATGACTATGCTGATCGAGTAGCAGGCTCGTATGGTTGCGGAGATTATGCAGTTGAGAGCTACAGTTGATCGACCACTACAGAGTTTGCTACACTTCGCGGTGCTGTCGAATATCATCAGTGTGGCTTGCATTGGATTCATCGACATTGAGATGACGGTGCATCTTGTGATTAAGGGAATGATGCTGACGCCGTTGATGATGCTGCATAGTTGTTAGATTTTGAATACGAGATTGGCCATCCAACCTGAGGAAGGACAAACTTAAAAAGAAGAACATGTAGAGAATGAGGAATTGATCCTAAAAGATAAAAAATGAAAAAAAGTGATGTTCAATGAAATTGAAACTATCAAGCAATCCTCCAACTCTAATAATTACTGTAAAGTTGATTTCGTGATCAATGTCAACGAGGAAGCTGAAGTTTTCAAAGTTGAATCTAGCAGGGTGGTTAAATCATGTCATATTTTTATGAAAAGCACTAAGTTGATAAATATGTTTTTTACACGCTTATTTATATAATTAAATCTAGTTAATATGTAATTATTTAGGCATATTTCTACCCATATTAGTAGATATATGTATATAGATTGTGTCTATGGATTAAACTCTAAATTTAAAGAAGATTGATGCAAAAGAAATGAGTTCTAACATAAATGAAATTGATCTACTACCCTTTAATCTGCAGAATAAAAACTTTTTACTACTGATGTGACAAGAGAATCTTACTTCTCTGACCACATCAACAGTAAGAAGTTTTAAGGAATATTTAAACCCAGATATGTGGAATTAATTAATAAAAAGCAACAAGTTACATAATTATTATTTATAGGTGATTAAGTTTAAAATCAATTTAAATCCTAAGTTAAGTAATCACATAAACATTAAGATCAAAAGCAATAAAGTAAATAACACCCAATATTATCACGGAAGAAAACCCCTTCTCAGGATCAAAAACGTCCATGCAAATCTTGGCAAAAAGATCCACTAGAAAAGTTAACTTATAATTAGTCTAGACACTGGTAAACCTTAACTGACTTTGGCTACCTAACTTGTAAATCACCAAGAATTCATTTGTTTCTGCGACCTGCACTTCCCAAAACTCTTGGCCACTTTCCTCTCTCAGGATCACCAAGAATGAAATCGTTCTTCACTAGAACCTCGTTCTATAGCGCTGGAGCTCCAAGCGTCTCTTCCGAAACTTTAGAACTTGGAAGGCTTATTGGAGAAAATAGAATTTTGTTTGGTATTTGATCAAAGATCTTTCTGTTTTTTGATATGTGACTAAGGCAAGAGAATATTGGAATATGGAAATAATCTTCAAAGTATATTCTCTAACTTAATTCAAGGCTCAACCAATATTGGAACTATGTTTGGGATGATAGAATAGATCAAGTTGTTGAATCAAAAGATTTTGAATATGTTTTGGATCTCCAAGAATATGATCTCTAAAGTAAAATAATGATTCAACACAATTTAGAACGTTCGTATGGTTGTATATATATAATGGAAGTGTTTAGATGTAAAGGGATTAAAAATCATTCCTTTATGCGATCTAGGTCTACTAGAGTCCGAACCGCTACTCGATCGAAGAACTTCACTCCACGCGAGTGGCCAACACACTGATCGAGCGCCGGTCGTGGAGGTCGAGCTTCGGTGCTCATGTTTACAGTGCTGGAGCGCTAACTGGGCAAATAGTGAGCGGTCGGAGTTTAATCTTGATCTACTTCTTAAAGTCCATTTCTTGATCTTCTTCTTGAATTTTTTCGACTCTTTTTTTTTTACTCTACAAACCCCAAATTATTTTGACTATAATTACAACTCAATAACTCATATTATGATGTTAATTACAACTCAATCAACCTATGATTTTGAATACAAAAATTGCCAATTACAAATTTAGAAATTGCAAATTTGGACTAACAATCTCCCCATTCAACATTTCGTGATAAAATCATTTATTTCAAAGTCAAAATTAAAACAACCTATCCACAATTTACCCTAAGACTCAATTCTTAAATTTACTTCAACATCTTGTTAACCTATTTTCTAAAATACATGGAAACAACAATACTAGTGAAAGCCAAGATGAAACTAACAACTAAAAAATATAACTAAGTCATATAAAACAATGGAAGTAAAACATGTGTAAGACCAAAGCATGCAATACTACATGCATCAATAACTTTAAAATAAAAATAGATTATTAATATTAATATTGACAAAACACTAAACACAATATCAATATTAAAATTTCAAGAAAAAATCAAAAATCATTCAAAAAAATACTTATGACTCCGCCTAAGTCAAATATTTAAACAAATCATCATCAAATATCAATTTCTCCCTCTAACTCATATACTAAATTCTACTGAAATAAATATTCTCCCTTCTTTCTGTTATGAATAATAAAGAAAAACAAATAATATAATCATGAATAACATAGAGAGGAATGAGTTAAAAATACGCACACAGATGTTTAAAATTATGCAACACATGTGATGGAGAATAATTTTTATTATTATTATTTTTTTTAGACTACTACTTTTCATAAATTTTTAAATATAACATGATGAACAATTATTTTCTTACATATACATGCACAATTCATAAATAGTAAACTTTTCCGACATAACTTATTTTAAACCTAAATGGAGTAAATTGTATAAACTATTTATGTGTGAAAAAAGATGTCATTAATATCTTTTAATTAAGTCACAAAATCCTATATCAACGAGAAAAGATATACAACGAATCACTAGTGAATGGATATTCATCAAAATATAAAGTCAAACCCAATGCTAATAGGGCATTTTAAACTAAAAGCTCATAATTAATTTTTCATTGTATAATTTTTCTTTCTCCCCCTGTTTATGAGCATATATAATTTATCTATCTTATGTGCAAACTATTCTTCATCAAACTTTCTAAATGACCCTAAAAAGAGTTTTAGGGCATCAAGTTTGAATATACCCAACATGCTTAATTACTTTAGTCAAATAGGCTACGAAAAAAAGTATAAAATGTAACTCACATTTTTAATATCAATCAATTTTTTTTTCTTTGAAACTCAATAATAATTTTTCTTTTAATGTGGAATATAATAGAACTTATGTCAACTAGTTAAATTTCAATTCATATTCAAAATTAACAAACTATATTGACTACTGCCATCTCAAATCTCACACACATAATCAAGACTCACTCAAAGAAGTTCTGCAGTGCAAATAATACATGAAATGACATATACCAAGTACTCCAAATAAGTTCTAAATAAAGATAATGAAAATTTTATTCACAGTTCATTAATTTTATTAGTACTTGATAAAAAAAATAACATGTCTAATGATATCACCAAAAAAATCCTTTTTTATTTTTATTTTTATTGTTGTTCATTTAAGAAAAATGACACTGCACACAAAAAATGAAATAACAAAAATAGAGTGCATGCATGAATATGTAGATTCCATGAACCATGCAAATGTATGCATCTAAAAACTTAATCAATGAGGAACACAAGTGGTCTTACCATGAAGAGCAACGCAAGCAATGCAACAATTTAAAACATCACTTTGACCTATGAGTTCTCTCTTTTTGACCCAAATCTCCTTAGAAGAAGATGTAACATTAGTCAATTTAGTCATCTACTCAGTGAAGTGACTCATTTGATTAGTTAAGAATCTAAGTTGAGTAGTTAGATCTTGTTTGTTGTTCCTAATTAAGGGTTTACGTCACTTGGGTCTAATGTGACTTAACTTACCACATGCTTGATACACATTCTTAAAAAAATTCATTTTTTCAAAACTCATTTTCAATCATACATTCTTCAATAAAATAATATTACACGTAAATTCAAAAAAAAAAATCTTATTTTTTAAATGCATATTTTCCATCACATCACATCATAAAATATATTTTCTTCTCCATAATGTGCATCAAACGCCCTCTTACCATAGTTATGATTGTGGGAATGAATTTACAACTAATCCTAGGTTTCAAATTTTGAATTTTAAGTGGAGAAAACCTACATTGTACAGATGATTTCTTTCATAGAGCTCCTACTCTCTTGGTCTCATTCCTACTTAAGAGTTCATGACACCTATGTCTCATCTATCATAATTTACCACAATGGTGACACGTAAGGATGAACCTAGGAATAACTTTAGGTTTTAAGGTTAAACTTTATAAATTATCATAGGAAATACTATTTTTTTTTTAGAAGAAAAGGCGGTTTTAGAATTTATTTTATTAAAGCATAAATATCCTCTATTCCTCTTCGTTTTGTCCAGGCAAATCATATTATCAATCTTCTTAAATCTACTAGAGAAAGCATGAAGTTGGATATTTAATTTTTCCTTATCACTCATAAGAGATTCAATTTTAACAGCCAGTGACTCTTTCTCAACCCTTAACTGATTCAAACTTTTAGTGGATTCCTCAAGTTTGTCTACAATGCTCTCCTTTTCTAATTTAAGATTATTCAATTTTTTAAAGGTAGAGCGATTCATCTTTTTCAACTTAAGGCACTCTCCAAACAACTGGTGATAAGCCTCCCGTATGTCCATATCGCACTCAGATCCAGAATCAGAAAGTGATTGACTCATCTAATTAAAGTTTTGGTCAAGGATGGCTATTAAGTTCTGATATCACTTGTTGAGAAATATTTAAACCAAATATGTGGAATTAATCAATAACAAACAACAAGTCACTTCATTATTATTTTTAGATGATTAAGTTTAAAATCATTTTACTAAGTCAAATAATCACATAAATGTAAAGATCAACAATAAAGTAAATAACATTGGATATGATCACGAAGGAAAACCCCTTCTCAAGATCACCAAGTAGTTCCTTTGGTTGTGCGACTTCTACTTTTCAGAACTCTGGGCCACTTTTCTCTCTGTTGGATCACCGAGAAAGAACTTGTTCTTCATTTAAACCTTGTTCCTAAGCGCCACCTCTTCCCAAACTTCAAAACTTTGAAAGCTTATTGGAGAAGCTAGGGTCTTGTTTAGTGTTTGATCAAATATCTTTCTATGTTTTGATATGTGGCCCGTGGTTGAGGCAAGAGAATATTGAAATATGGATATAATCTTCAAAGTTTGTTCTCTTGACTTAATTCAAGGTTCAACCAATGTTAGAGCTATGTTTTGGATGAATATACGAAGAATAGATCAAGTGAAGGAATCAAGAGATCTTCATAATATGTTTTGGATCTTCAAGAATATGATCTCTAAAGTTAAATAATAATTCAACATACTTTGGGATGGCTATATATTTATAGCGAAAGTATTTGGGGGTGTAAACGGATTAAAAAATCACAGTTTTATGCAAACTAGGTCTCCTGAAATTCGAATTGCCTCTCGAGTAAAAAACCTCAAGCCAAGCAAGAGGTCAACATTCCACTTGAGCATTAGCGCCATCTGGGCGAACAACGAGCAATCAAGAGTTCAAATCATGATCTACTTCTTATAATCTATTTCTCGATCTTCTTCTTGAATTTCTTGGACTCAATTTTGGACTCTACCAACCTAAACTATTTTGACTATAATTACTACTCAATAACTCCTATTTTGACTTAATTACAACTCAATTAACTCATGATTTTGAATATGAAAATTTCCAATTACAAGTTTAGAAATTGCAAATTTGCTAATTACAAAATTGGACCTATAGAAAGTTTTTATCATATCTACTGTGGGTAGGAGATCATGCATGTCAACATAAAATGACCAAGATGCAAACGAGAAATTTGGGTTTGTAGCATGTGAGGATAAAAGAGTATAAAGNTTTGCTAATTACAAAATTGGACCTATAGAAAGTTTTTATCATATCTACTGTGGGTAGGAGATCATGCATGTCAACATAAAATGACCAAGATGCAAACGAGAAATTTGGGTTTGTAGCATGTGAGGATAAAAGAGTATAAAGTTTTGTACAAACATTTTCATAGGATAAATGATATAAATTGGAAAGATAATTAAATTTGGAGCTTAAAGTAAAAAAAAAAAAAAAAAATCAATTCGAAATTGTGGATCAAAAGTTATGCGCGTTTAAAGTTCATGATTCAAAAATGCCAATTTTCTACGATTAGGAATCAAACTGCACAACTTTGGATAGTTGTGGACTGCGGCCACCATAATCTTAACGAGGACCGCAGTTGGACGATTTTTGGTGCAACTTAACACCTATTTGTTGCAGTTGGCAGCTTCGGCGGCTCCTTTTCTGATAGGGACTCCAATTTTTAATGCCAAATTCAATGGCACTTTGGATAATTTATGGCATGACTTTCAAAAGCAGATTAAGGTTTTATAAAAAGCGAACCTAATTCAAAGAGAGGGGGACACTATATCATACAATAGAAAATCATAGAGGGGGTTCCATACCATAATACATCGAAACATGATAGGCTAACACTGGTGAATAGAGGTTTTTGTATTCACTTTGTAGAGGATGAAAGTGCCATCCGTGATCGTTGAAAAAAATTCAAGATTTAAGAGTCAAGTATTGTTAACTCTTTGAATAATTATTTACTCGTTTTAATTTAAATTCATGTGATTTTTGATTGTTTATTATTTTCTTATTCTGTTTTGATGCTTGATCAACGTTTTAACACGTTTGTGACTTATATTCTTTTCGAGAGATTTGGTATAAATTAGCACATAGTAATAAGTTGTATAGGAGATAGAGACACTTCTATGCTTAATGCAACCTTTTTGTGATATTCTAGTTTTGTATTGCATTTTTACCTATTCAAATCCGTCTCAGAGATATTATTGAGTCATAGATAAAATTGGTTTAATTTATCTCAAAAGAGAAAATTAACATATAAAGAATATTGGTTGTTAACATAAATTAAGAGTTGATTATAAACGGGTAATTAATGATTAAAGTTGGTTAACAATGATTAATTTGAGCCTTTTCCGATTTGATTAAACTCTAAGGTTTGTTCCCTTTTTAATTACTTATTTTAGTATATAGATAAAATCAAAACATTTCTAAAAATCATAATTTTTGCGTATTTCGGGTTAGAGATAATTTTATTTAAAGTAAATGAGTAGATATTAATCATCATGGATTCAACATTTTACTCATCACTTAATTATTTATTGCAATCCGTCAATTTATGGTATTAAAATAAAAAACACAAATATTTTAGCATTGCCTTTATTGTACTTAAACTTGGGCACCATCCATTCAAATATTATGTGCACCGTCTGTGCAAATATTGCAGACATGGAATACTAGGAATCAATATATTGTGGTTGTCCATACATTACATGTAGAATAAATTTCATTACTCCATGATATTGACATAAAAAATAGTAGAGGTGTTAGAACCCCAAGGTGATTGCCATTTTATCCTAGAATAGGGAGAATTACTCAAATAGTCACTGAACTTTAAGTTTCCACACGCTCACTAAACTTTAAAAATAACATCATTCATCACTCAACTTTGCCACGTAATTCCGTTCACCACTGAGCTTACGATCATTTTAAAATTTGAATAAATGCTGACATGTTTGATGATGTGGCACTACAAATTAGATGGTGGATGCCAAATAGAAGAAGTGCTACGCACATGGATTTTGAAAACACGTTGTCTTCAAAAAAAAAAAAAAAAGAAAGAAAAGAAAGAAAGAAAGAAAGAAAAACCAAAAATCAGGTTTTCAACCCTTTTCTCACAACAACAAAAAGTAGAAAACCTATTGAAACTATATTATAGACTGCATGCACAAAACATATGTACAATAATAGATACGTGGGTAAGCATTGATATATGTAAACCAATGACCTTGTTACTCAAAATTTCAGTAATTCTTAGTATCTCAACACCACTCCTACATGCATGAGTTCCTATCGGTGTCTTCGCATTGTGGTAACGATTGTTATGTCCCTTCTCTCCATACACCGAAAATGTCATAAACACTCTCACCTTATGCCTTGTAGGCACCCACGACTGTGATTGAGAAGCTTCAATTTCTTGAGGCCCCTTTCATCTTTTTCTTCTCTTCCTTTACTAGCTTTGTACCATGGTGGAGAAAGTAGGGACTCCTCTCGATTCAGGCCGCAAATCTTTCCTATTGATGGGATGTATAAAATTCTCGTATGTCTCATGTATGTCTCAACCTTAAACAATTTCGACACGTAATCTTGTATGTCATGACCTTTATCCACAATGCAAGCGATTGCATGTGGACATGAAATATCAAACACTGCCATCTTCTACATGTGCAAGTTCGATTCTCCATATCAATTAGAAATTGTCCATAAGAACTATCAACTTGATATTGATGTGCCCCATTCCAAAGCAATATACATTCATGGGCTGCATCACTAAATTTCTCTAACTTTTTTTTTTTTTTTTTTAAATCTTGGGACATACAAGCTCGTTATATTTTCTTAGTTTATCCTGCTTCATTTGAATTCGATGCATCATTTTGTTCAGAATCCCAATCAACATTGTTAGTATGTCTTTGTCTTCCAAAATGAAGTCGTTGAAGTACTCACCTTGGTTATTAAGAAGCATTTCACACATCAACTAATCCGAGAAGTGAGATCTACTCCACTCATTCGGTGATTTTTTCATCAACCATCCATGTGCATGTTCATCTATGGTTGATTATAACCTTAATGTTTTGATTATAACAAACAAGGCATTTTATTTACTAACATTTGATTTTGAGTGATGATAGTTCAATGTTAAAAATGATAAAAAAAAATTGTCAAAATAAACACATCATAAATCGGACTCGAAATGAAGTTCAAAGTGAAAGTTAGCATTCGAGACAATAGCGATTTCCATGCGACGATGAAATTGGAACTTGAAAACTTACAAAAGACGCAAATCAAGATACAAGTCAAAAGAACAACAAAAACAAGAATTTTGAAGAATAAGAGTTTAGAAGTTGTGTATTAGAACTTATATGTAAAGGTATTAACTCGTCAATTTTTAATAAGTGCATAAAGCTCAAATAATCACTTGCACAAAAATGCTTTTGACTCATAATATGAAATAGATTTTGAAAAAGAAATTTTCAAAAAAAAAAAATGGTTAACCAAACATTTCGGTCGACCACCAAACTTGGTTAACCGAAAGTCCAACGGTCAGAATCTTGCAACGACTATATTCAAAAAATTGGTCAACCGAGCTTATTCGGGAGTGCCTCTTTTTACTCTATAAATATTCATTTCTTTTGTATTCAATTTCAACCAACTTACAAGAGATATTTAG
>CAIGRS010246911.1:668-18467 GCA_903798395.1 Fraxinus floribunda
GTGTACTATTCATAAACACAACTCTTTGCAGTTAGTGTAAAATAATAAAACACCCACAACTACGATACCATTGAAAGGTTAAAAAAAAGACTCACGGGGATCCTGACAAAGTCAATACGTTCCCATCCAAGTGGATTGTATGCAACAACCACCTGAAAATAGAAATACTGATTATATTTTCCAGTTTTTTAAATTGGTTGCATAAGCAGAAACAAAATCTATTACCAAACTCTTCCCCTTGGGAATATCAGCCTCTGTTGGTGGACAGAAACTTATATTGAGTAGTTGACACTGTTCACAAATGAAACGAAAGAAAAGAACAAACTGATTATCTGAATACAACCAATGCCTTAATAATGCTTAAAAAATTCCAAATGACGTTCAAATCAGCCGAGGAAGGCCTATAGGGAGTATACTATCCATTTCCAAACATGTAATTAACCTAAATAAGTTATCAATCAAGTCACAGCAACAGCTTGATGAATTGCAAAGCATAAAATTGCATTTCATGCATCTCCTGCTACAAGTCTTTAGCGATTATCTGACATCATTGAATAACAGAAAATTGAAAAAACTCATCTCTATTTTGGATGTAGATTCAGAAAAGGCAGAAGTTTCTTTTGCTTCCTTTGTTTTGAAAATACACAACATGTGACTACATTTAAAAATTTTGCTGATAAGAGCCAACACAGGATTACTTGAAAATTTTATTTTTATACTCTCCGGTCTGTTTTCACCTAAAGTAATTTAAACAATTTATAGATTCTTCATGTTTCAGTTCAAAGGAAAATCCACTCCTAATCAACATAGTGTCTGCTATAAAGGAGAAAAAATCATAAATCAACTCATGATTGAATTTTTGAAACTTCCATGAAATTGCAAGGGTAGAAAATAACAATATACTTAAAGAAGTTCTATTTCAGTAATAAAATGACTGTTTAGCTGTTTGAAGGATATGAGGCCATTTTGTCAAATTGGCACAATACTCATTTACAAGCAAACATGATAACTGATAATTAAGAGTATAATTCTTTATTAAACTATATATTTGAAGAAGTAAAAATGAGTCTGCAACCTTCCACGTTCTCAACAAGTTGAAGCTCTTAGTTTGTAATTCCATAAAGGGAGAGCATAACAATTTTAAACAAGAAAACAGCCACCTCTGCGCATTCCTTGCTGAAAACAGCCATTTGATGACTGGAACGACTATTACTTGAACATTCATTAGGAAACTGAAACAATTAATAGAAAGAGAAATGTCACCTGGCTAAAGGTCATTGTGGGTGTAGCACACTGGCCATTTAATTTTGAAGCAATCAGACATGACAAAGCTGAATTCACGGTGATTTCCGCCTACGGAAGTTAAACAGCATTTGGAAGCTTATATGGGTGAGAAAATTTATAACGGTGACTAAGCATAAGGAAGCATAAGGTCCAATGGTGGTAGAGGTAATTATAGTGAAAAATAATGTATAAGCCCACCTCTGACACTCCAATTGCCAAGCGTTTTGCATAGTCACTTGTAGTATGAAGTCTAGATGTACCAGTGACAGCATCGTGGTGCTGTGCAATTCCTAAAGCATCGCTTAAACTATAAGTGTTAGGACCAGCTGATCTCCTTCCAATCAGAAATTCAATTTGTCGAGCCGCCTTGGTATGTGCAAACAAAATGCATTTTATTATGTTTTTCAATATTATTAATTGTAAAAAGAGTGAGTTTGATTCATAATTGCTATCAACAAAAGTACAAAATATATAGTGTACAAATTACACAAACTACGAAAATTATGCAATTACATAAATGAGGAATTAATGTTGACAAATCAATCCCGATAAAATGGGAAGTCAAAGGCTCGTTATTAGTTGATTCGATGAAGGCTGATTGCTATAAATTAAGGCCGACTTTGAGAGTATCCCATGATTGTACGATAGTATTTTTAGGAAGTAAGTTTTTCCTTTTCTGTATAGTACAAACAACTCTACAATTGTATAGATTCATGATCTTGTAATAGAACATCATACACACATTCATCTTCATGGTATCAGAGTTGTTTGTGCACTTATATTCTGAGTTTTTTGCGTTTCTCTTCTTGGCATTCATTTCCCAGAAATTTATTTATTTTAAGTGACCTTCATTGCCCAAGCAAATTATTTTCCTTATTCTCTAGTTTGTTCCATCTCTTGGCCTTAATTGGCATTGTTAATTCCTGCCATTTTCTCTATTCCTCATCGGTAATCACAGTAATAAAAGAGTCAGAAATATTTGAGGTAAACAAAAATGTTTTGGCAGTGGCTACTCAACAGAAACATGTTCATTCTGAAAAAGCCAGCCCAGGAAACTAAGTTACACGAATTAAGGATCTTAAAAAAGGTAACGATGTAATCGCATAAATCATATTCTCCAATCATCGGCTCTAGTTAATTCTTTGATATTCTTCAATCAAATCCCAAAAATCACGGAATTAATTTCTAATATACTACAATCACCGGAAAATAATACCGATTGGTGGTATCTGTCAACATAAACCAGATATGATGCTGAAAAGTATCAAAAACCTGATAAGGTTATTGATGACAATTGAGTTTTTAATTATTTTTTAGTTAGTATTTTCTTCATTAATTAAATTCGAATTTTAACATCTTTTATTTCGAATTAGTTCTGAATATTAGGACTTTTAGATTTAAATCATTATCTAGAATTTAGTCATTATCTAGCATTACTCATTATCTAGAGTTTAGTTGTTATCTAAATATGAGTTGCAAGCCTTATGGCACAAAAGGTTTTTTTTTTTTTAATTGAAATATTAATTTTTCTCCAATTTTTCATAAACTCTTTTTACGTACGAATCAAAGAGTTTGATGCCTAAATTCGTGATATTCTTATAAATCAATAGAAATTAGAAGGTTATTGTGTTGTTGTATTCGCTTGAAAACAACGGAATTTCGATAGCGTGTTCTTTTATTTATTTCTTACGCTTTAGCCCTACATCAGTTGGTATCCGAGCATGTTAATTTATTATTTCTATCGATCATGTCATCCTACATAAGTTGGTATCAAGCCAAATTCATTTTTGATGGAGACGAGCTAGTGTTCTATGTACTTTATTTTGTTGGTTGAGCTTATCCAAATTTTTTTATTAGTTAAGTTCATCCAATTTTGACGACTAGTGTTAGTAGGTTAAGAGAGTTGGTACCAATAATCTTAATGTAAGTTATTAGACATAAAATGAACACATTGCTTAATATGACATAAAGTGACACAAACCACATTAAAAATACTTAGTTCTTAACAAATGTAAAGTAGACACATTTATATGACATAAAGTAGATATGATATAACCCAATGTCCGAAACACTTTTTGCCACTTTAATTAGGATGCAAAAGAATAGTTGAATTTCAATTACGACGGTCCTCCATTTTTTTTACAAAATGATCATTATGATGGGTCCTCGATCTTTGATGAAGAAATTAAAGAATGTATGAATTTGTGTGAAAACGGTTATAATGGTCCACCTAATTTCTATAAGAGTCTGATACCAATGTCTCTAATAGGTGGTCTAAAGAAATCAAGGATGGTTTTAAGTGCCACACGAGTCTATGATTCTTGAGATGTCCGCTATAGTTCAACCATCTTTTGAAGAGTTTTTTATTGTGTCCCCTACACATTTTCTAAGCAAAATATCAACTTTACGAGGAATTAGATGTAGAAAATAGTGCAATATTCGAGGATGAATGTCTGTCAATCGGAGGAGAATTATGAAAATTGAGTTTCCATTATTTTTTAGTTAGTATTTTCTTCATGAAATAAATTTGAACTTTAATTACATTTATTTCGAATTACAATATCAGGACCTTTTTAATTTAAATCATTATAAAGACTAAAGTTGTTATCTAGAGCTAATCATTATCAAGAGTTATATTATTATCCAAATGTTATTTACTTCTTTAAATATGAGTTGCAAACCTTACGGCAAAAAAGTTATTTATTGAATTGAAATAATAAATGTTGACATTTTCTTCATTATTTCGTAAATTTTTAGTATTTGATATTTAAAATCAACGAATCCAAAGCTTTGTATTCGTACCCGAATCAAAAAGTTTTTGATGCCTAAATTTTTTGTATTCTTAAAAAAAAACATATATTAGAAGGTGATTATGTTACAGTGTTCATTTGGAATCAACAGAACTTCGATAACATGTACATTCATTATTGTTATGCTTCCGCCACCCTACATTAATTATTATTGGAATGCTTGATATGGCTGGAAGCTGCGACTTAAGATGTCCACCTCTAATTACAGTCATAATGGTATTGTTCATATTATTGTAGTTTGATCCATAATTAACTTCAATGCACTTGACAATCCAGCTTTAATATCGTATAGGACTAATCATCGGCGACATGATCAAGTGCCCACTCACGAGTCCCAAGATTGCAAATGCATGACCAGGTCCAATTTTGATTCAATATGTACATTCCAAAAGAAGAAGAAGAAGAAGAAGATTGTACAAACTTACCAAATAATATCCACTCAGCATACGTACGTATCGCTTCAAGGTGGGGCGACTTGTAAAAAAACCAGTGAAGTATGTATTGGCACTGATTGCATATCTGTGGCAAATCAACAGAGAAATATATATCTATATAAGCGTTTCATGATCAAATCAAATAGAACAATCAGAACATATGATGATATCAGAATAAGAGTTGAGCAGTGGTTACGGGAAATAATCATCAGTTTTCAAAGGCCAAGATTCATTGGCAGCACTTTTTGCATCCACATAGAAAGATGGGGTAGAATATAATGCATTCACACGGCCATCCTGAGGTAATGAGCTTTCTTAGATTCGTTATGATTATGCCAAGCATTTTCAATTCCAGATAATGCAAGTGAATAAAGGTAAAAGGTCGGCAACTATGCAATTGGATGGAGGGTGAGAACCACCATGTCATAATATCCAGTATTTTTATACTAAAAGAATTTTATTGATGAAAAAGGAATGTACAGAATTCAATGACAAGTAGTTTTCTAAACTGAATATAAAAAAGATGATCATGTAAATAAGACATAAATGATGAGGAAACTCCAAATGCATCGTATATCAACCAAACCATTGCCGATGAAAGCGCTGGTCTATTCAAGCAACAAACAGGACAAAGAAATAATCACATCCCAAGTGAAGAGGAGAAACTTTATCTTGGGACATTCTAACAGCCTAAAGCACCCGTCTCTTGTCTATAAAGTTTTAAATTGAGTTTGTTCACCTAGTTAAAAATCAAATTATGTTGGAAGTGATGTAACTATTGCTCGTGACTAATGTAGATATGTCCAAATGTTTACCAACTGTTAAACCATCTCAATCAAAAGCTAAAGTCATTAGAAAGTAAAGAACTTTATTCATTGATATTTATATCTTCACAACACCTCCCCCAAACATTGAGGCCGATTCATTTTTCTTCAAAAACCTGATTTGTGGGATATTCAATTTTCATAATTGGGTGGCAATTACACTTGAACCTAGGACCTTGTTAGCCAAAATATCCTCCAATTATATTACAAAAAATTTAGTATCTTACTTCCATTCTTTCACCTATTTTATCAGCTGGCTCCAGCCTCCAAGTAAGACTAAGACTCCCTTTAAAAAAATATATTCTTGTACACAAAATAGTGTGGTCTTAGCATCACATCCAACATAGTTCTGCAGTACCATCGAGATGCAAAAAAAGATAATTTTGAATGTCTCTATTATGTAAAGAACAAGTATAATATTTATTATGTCTCCTTTCCTACAAGAAATATTAGTTTTCCACCAATTAAGCACCATAGACCAAGTCAGATTATTCTACGTGTATATTTTTAAATTGCCATATTCACCAGTCTTCTCTTGCTAACTTCTCTTTCCACCCAAAACATTATGCTATATTATGTTCTAGAAACTGTTTGGGTACAATGTCATATTATTACAAAAGGGATCTTTCAATGGATGGTGACAATGCATCTCGTACAGATTATCTAGAGACATTTGCCCCAGTTGCAAAGATGAATGCAATCAGGTTCATATTATATCAGCCAATTTGGCTTAAATGTTATAACAATTGGATGTTAAAAATTTCTTCTTCAACGATGAACTTGAAGATGAGGAAACGATTCTTTAGAATCAATTATGTATATATTCCCATTGAGATTTTCTTTAGAAATAATGAAATCAACTTTTACAACAGAAACTACCTTGTTCACATAATGAATTAGTTTGTCCATTTGCTTGAACCAAGACTCGGCAAATTGATATTGGAAGTCATCACCCATTGTCCACATAATATGATTAGTTCGCGTCATATTTGCCTATGTATCAAAGATGAAATGATCATTGACTGCATATGCAATCTTACCTTCTAAATGCTCCTCATCCAGTTAGAAGCTTTGGTAATTATTGAATTTAAGGAATAAGAGAAATGTGGAGTTTACTTGAATCATAGCACTACTAATAAAATCATTAACTCTCATGTCCACATTAAAGTCAAAATGGAGGGGATCATCCTGCATTTTAGGAAGCTGAGAAGTTTTATGATATTGCTTATATGAAGAACTAGGAGTAAAAACTGACAATTGATCTTTGCTTAAAGATGGAACCTGGACTGGATTGAAATCATTATTTACTTCAAAAGAGAACCCATTTGGTGGGCTGTAATGAACAGGAAATGCATTGGCAAATATCTGCAAGGACCCAGACTAAAAGTAATCAAATGAAGCAGTTTAACACTAAAATTGTGTGTGGAGCAGCAGATGCATTTCCTAACCTGAGAAGAAGAGCCAAATGTCCTGGAAGCCTGCCATATAACTTCGAGGGATTTATCTTTCTGACGTTTTTCTCTGTCTTGATAATCAATCCGTGCAAAATGAACGGAATTAAATCCCATCTATATTAAAAAAATAAAAAAATTAACATGTAAACGTGTGATAACAAGTCTGTAGATATGGACTTAGATTAAGTTTATGTTAAGCTAACAGTTCTTGAATATTAACAACTATCAATAGATAAGTTTAAATACCTCAACCCCGAGTAGGTAAGCTTGCACAGCAGAGTGCCCAAATGGATCGATCTGCCATCCGGCACGAGGAGTCTTATTAAATTGATTCTTTATCAGTTGATGGCCTAGAGTTGTTTGGTCAATCATGTCTATATAATGAGTAGCAGCTTCATCATGCATACACCAGCCACCATTTCTGCATTAATTATCATTACATAGTTTTATGCCAAATTCTCTTGGAAAAAATATGGATAGCAGGTTGCAACCTGATGCTTACACGAATTCCAACTGGCCGGCATCAACAAGTTTCCGTACTTCTTCTTGAATTTCTGGATTTTGCCTCTTCCACCATCTATCGAAAAATGCCTATTACAATAGCAATTTATTTTTGTTAATGATGAAAGAAACTTTGCTGAAGTCAGAAACTTATACACATCAAACATCTGCATGAGACAATGTGTTTAAGCACAGCACTTTATTCAACAAACTGTGAGATAGTCATAATAATAGTGAACTTCAACCATTGTGTATACTGCATGACCCAGTATTATTTCTCTCATTGTTATCTTAGTCCATGAAGAGTCAATGGAACTGAACCACATAAATCGTGTGTTCTTTTCATTTTCTGTTTCATCTTCTTCTCTCTCTCTCTCTTTTAATGATCTTATGGTTGTCCTAACAGTTGAGTACAACTTAGAGCTGATGCAGTACTAACTATATTTACTCATGTACTCCAGCATTTCTACTTGCAAAGTAGCAATTTCTCCAGGATCATCATCGTGAAGTTGAAATGGACTTGTTCCATTGGCATGTAATGTTCAACATTGTCACAATTTGTGTGACAGACATGGATGTAATATAACTAATTTCAACTCCAAATGAACAATGAAAAGGAGAAGCCCTTTAGAATATCAAGAATAATGAAAGACATGACCCTAAATATGCCTAATACTTGAAAAGAAGCTACAGATCTGCCAGACCCTCTGCAGAAATTAGTAGTCCACATTTGACTTGATGCTAGGAGGCATTTGGACATAAAATGTCACCTATACTTAACTTTATTCGTCATATATTCTATCTACAAGTAGATATAGGATAAAGGATGGATTGGATAGTCAAGAACCATTTCATTGAGAACTCAAGATGATTCAATGGACGATTATTGCCAGACATCTCTTCCATTACAAAGACCACCTGATTACACCAAAAGCGAAGTACCTTTCTCTTTAGGAGTAGGAAAATCACAACCATAATGCGGCCAGTACGCTCTCGATCTTGCTCCACGCTCAGGATACTATTCTAACCGAGTAAAAAAATTTGACCTTTGGGATATATGAAGCATAATTTTATAGTCTGTAAACAGTTGCATTCACAAAATGGTGCAATGCTTTATGTAATTCCACAATGTGCACCCTAAAGCAAAAGAACACTTCATGAACTTCACCTTTAACCAAGTCATTTGAAACCGATAAATTTCAGATAATTATTGATTCTAGTCCAAAAACAATAACATCAAATTCAGAAGAAGTATTGCTACCATTTCAGCAAAAGCAAACTTCCTATTAGGGTCGCGGTGCAATGACATAACAACAGAGTCCAAAATACTTTCCACACATGCACCCTGCATCAATTCAAATATCCAAATTCAGAGTAAAAAGTAGGAAACTAAACCAATTGACCCGCGCTGCATAATCACTTATATTGCACACCTGAATACTGTTATTTGATCCAACATAGTACTGATCAACTGTCTTGAGCCAGCCCACGTCATCATGCGAATGGGGAACCAAATGAACATTCAATTTCGCATCTACAATGCCACTCCCAGTGTTGTATTTGATATACCCATTGACACCATATGCAAATGCAATGCACAGTAAAGCTGCAACTAATGGAGAAAACTTTACCATTTCGAATCCCAATCAAGTTTTCGCTTTATGGTTTTGATGGATACAGTATATAATAGTCGAAGACTCTGTGCAAAAGTTGTCCCTTCATCAGACAGACAAAATCAAAGAATAAGATTGAATAGTTTACAATGGACGGCATTGATTGATGCCATGTCTCTATTCGCCTCCTGGACTTGCCTTGTTGGACTGTTCTTGACTTGAATGTTCCTCAATTTATATTTCCCAAATCGAATCAATAAAATCAGAATTTGATAAATCAGCCCTAGCCTACTTACTAATGGGATAGGGCATAGTATTTCTCTATTTTATTATTCAGTAGAGGCGGGCATTTTCTGGAGAATAGGTGGAATCGATGGAATTGGACTAGGGTGTGTTTGAGCCACATTTTTTTAGAAGAATGTATTTAGGAATAGTCGATTGATGGAGAATGTGTGATTGAAAAGAAAAAGTTATTGATGTGATAGAAAATATTATTTTATTGAAGAATGTGTGGTTGAAAATAAGTAGAAGAATGAAAATGAAAATTTTAATGTGTATCAAACAGAGGCTAAAAGTATATAGAATTTAACTTCGATTCCTCTACTAAGTAGGTCAATGTTGGGATCATGTATCGATTTCGATTCGATTCTGAATTCTATTTTTTCGAGTTTTTCTTTTTGTAGGTGTATTACACCAAGACGTACGAGATCTTTGAACACTTAAAACCTAAAATTATCTCACATCAAAAATCAATTTTATATACACTTCTTCTTCTCTACTTTGCAACAGAAGTTGTTTGATAATCAAAATTCAAAACTAAATAATTTTATAAATATTTTACGAATTCATAGATTTAGCCAAACTCAATAGGAAAAAAATATATTTTTAAATCAATATTCTATTAAAAACTCAAATTTCTCTTTATTTTCAAATTTTAGATTTTCAAAATGACAAAAATTGACGGCAGCTTGATCCCCATTTTTTGGTATAGAATGCATTTTGGAATAATAGATTGATAAAAATTGTGTAGTTAAAAATGAAGATTTTTTTTTTTTGATTGCGTGTAATATTATTTCATCGAAGAACATGTGATTGAAAAGAAAAGAGAAAAATGTATTTTGAAAAAAATATGGATCAAACAATGGCTAAATTTTATAATGGAGGGAAATGAACTTGTAATAAACACACACAAAATTTGCCTCACGATTGTTGTATGCTAAGTATTTATCATACTTTCAAGAGACGTCCTATCAATTTGAGGGGAAAAAGAATAATTATGATGTCCTGAAATAGATTATTAACAAGAAACAAATTTGAGCTATTCGGTTACAAGTTATACAACAAATAATGAAATTGGATAACCAAAAAAAAAAAAAAAACTGAACAACAACAACATGTAAAGAGAAGGTAGTTATCTGGTTCTTTAACTTCAATGAATCTGGAAATGAAAACGCCTGTAGAAGTCAGAGAAATTGTTTGACTAATCAGCCATTACTTGGAACTTTTTCCCTTCTTTTCAGCTGCGGCAGTCTTGATAGCAGATTTAGCCAGGGTAGAGGGCTTTAGAACACTTTTTGGATTGAAGGCCTTCCTGATCTTAAAAACGGTCCATGCAGTTCCCACAGCATGTCCTGCAGCATCCAGTCCTTCACTTGCTGCCTCACCTGCCTCTTTTCCATACCTTCAAAATGAAAGTTTCAACTCTCTAAATTTTCACATGATACGTGACTGTAATGCCATGCTTGGTGTGCAGGATTGGATAATAAAGTTGTAGCTTCTAATTCTTGCTTCGTACTCTTTACCAAACATGCCAACTCCATACCAGGTGTACAGTTACCAAAATGAACAATTTTATCAATAAATTAGATAAATCAATCTAACATGGAATGAATGTAAAGGAATTGGATATCAACAAGTAATTTATGAATCCCAAAGGCATACAACAAAAATGCTATATTTTGATAGTGTTTTACTGTTCCACTCATGCAGGATCAAGATCATAGATGGCAAGGATACCTATGGGAGACAAGTCCAGTCGTCACAGTGGAAGAGGTTGACATCACATTCTTTCCAGCTACTTCAACAGCATCGCAGATTTTGCCTATTAGCAATAGCATATACAGTTAAGTGGAGCGATAGAAGTAATGCGCAAGTTTGTATAAATTACTACGGATAATGAAACAATCAAATTAAATCAAGTCAGACCACAACACCATTCACTTAATAGACTTTTAATGCTGCAGCAATGAATGTGAAGTTGCTCCTAGTTAATACACATCAAAAGGATGCATAAAGCCACATCCAGTAAGTAAAAATCTAAGAGGAAATGAAATAACAGAAGAACCCTGAATTGTCAAGAGGAGATAAAGATATTTTCATAAAAGGCCACGGAATGACAAACCTATTGAAGGATAATTTAAACCAGTTCACTGACTGGAAGACTTAATATAATTTGAAGTTGACTTCTACTTACATAGCAACTTTTTTCTTTCTAGAGACCGAACACACTTGGAAAGAACCCAAACTAAACATACCAGCTGAACTCAGTTCAAGCTAAACCTTTTGCATCGTATTTTGTTATGAGTTCAAAAATAATTGGCCAGCTATTCTCTCACTGGTCTTTAAATGTGTACGAGTCAAAAATATCAAAGTGAAAATATCCACACTCTTCTGGCTGACAGTGATTTAGAAAATATAAATGCGCCATTGGACGAGAAATATCTTTAATTCTATCAGAAATGATTACTTAGCTTCCGTTTGGATACAAATTATAAATTGTTTATAAATTCAGTCCAAGTCAAATATTAATTTCAACCACACGTTCATAACTTCTATTGATTATCCACACATTTCGTGAGACCAACTACTATTCCTCTTATGATTCCTCTTTATAAACCATTATAAATTTGCCAAACAGAGGTTAATTCTAGTAAATTAATTATTCTTTTTCCCACTAGGCCTAGAAAATTTCAATTGAAAAGTAGACCAATTCTTGCAATTCAGTAGTTAACTACATATGAAGCTCAAATAAATATTTTTCCTTTTCTTTTTTTTCTTTTTTTCTTTTTTTCTTTTTCTCTCGCGCCATTGAGAATTAGAAAATCTAATTATATTCCACCGAGAGCAAATCAATTAACAGAAATATTTAAAGATACATAAGATTTATAGAGGTTCACCGCAATGTGAGATTGCGTCCTCTTTCGGCCGTTATAGTAATTCACTATGATGAACTGAAGTTTACAAAAAAAAAATTCACACATATATTCTTTAATCTCTATTTTTCTCTTTTATGATGAAATATAAAAGCCTAATGACGGCTCTCTATTAATAAGACAAATCAGGGCAAAATTAACATTTACAAGGACATAAATTCCTAACTATCCTTGATGAAATTTTGGTCCGGGGATGGAGATGCGGGGCCTCCTACCCCCATATCGACCTCACCATAGAGGTTGATCCAAGTACAGGCTTTGTACAACAATAACGATTAGGTTCCACAACTTAACAGTACTTACTGTAAGGGGTGGGTGGGGCTACAATTAGGGTTAACTCTCCCTGGGAAGTTTTACTTTTCTAACTAGAAGTTTCAATTCCATACCTAGAACCATTTCCAAACCCATCAATTTCATCAAAGAGCCTATCTAAAACATTAAATTCCAAATACATCTGAGTTATAATTTGACCATGTAGCTTGTAAAAAAGAAAGACCAAACACTATACAAGAAAACAAAATGCTTCATTCGGTCTTATACATATGTGAGGAGATAATAAAAAAAAGAGAATAGATGAATTCTTCATTCTTTTATAACTTAGAAGTTGTGTGAGATGAAAGTATTAAAGCACAAGTCAAAATTTCCATCCTGCTTTTGTGAAATTTATAACTTGGAGTTATCTGGCCCTCGCCTTAATGTGAAACATCACCCAGCAATATGAAGGATTAGATTGCTTGTATAATGTATGCACTAATAGCAAGTATTATAATTGATTAATAAGTTAATAACTCATGCAAAACATCAAAAGGAAAACAACAGTACAATTAAATAATAGATGCCTAGTTAAATCAAGTATCTTAATATAATGTACAGAATAAAAGCATCAACATTAAAAATAAAAGTGAAAGGGATGTTTCACATACTAAATCCATCCAGAGATGCAAGGACAATTTCTCCTGGCAGGAGACCAAAGAACTTCTTTCCTACTTTAGAATTTGCAACAGAACCAGTAAAGAGACCCGTAACTTTCACAACTCCTGAAAGTACCCCTACTGCTACTTTCTCGGTCATCTTTGTCACCCTCTTAACCCTAAAGAAAATAACGACAATTATGCAAATGTCTCATTTCTTCATATTTAAGTAAACAGAAAATTATAAATAGGGCATAAGTCATTAGGACATTACTAAATCAGGTTTAAAGTTAGAAAATCATGTTTTTAGAGCGAACATACACAACTGACAATGCCATGTTACAGCAAACGAATTAAAGACATACGGTGAAAGACCAGTAAACAAACAGACAAAAGCACCACAAAACCTCTTAATATTCTTTAAGGTCTTAGGATCAATCTCAGCATTGTCCCCTGGAGTCATCCTCTTCTTCAACATCTCATTCCCCGACTTCAACCGATCTACAGTCACATCTCCACACCACAATATACCCTTGACCAGATGCCCTGACCCTGACGCAATCAGCCTAGCTGCCGTCCCGCTGTACTCCTCCACATTAGGTGCCAGCGTCGTCCAGTAGGCTGCGCACTGCCCCTCCACCGCCTCCATCTTCTTCTTGTCTGTATTCAACTCCCCTGCTGTAATTTCCCTCGCCACTGCCCCTGCCTCCGCTATCATCTCTTTCTCCTCCACCCTCCGAACTGAAAAGTTACAGTAAGTCTCCAAAACTCGATCCAACTCCTTCAAGACCCCCTCCTGCCCTTTAGACACTATCGTTAACCCGTAACTCAACACCTCATTTTCCATATTCATCTTTTCCTTTTTATTCTTTTTATTCTTCTTCTTCTTCTTCTTCTTTTTCTCCTTTCCGTCATCATCGCTGGAGTCAGAATTCTCAGTTTCCTTAGGGGGTTGGAAGGAGAAGAAGTAATGGGATTGATCAAGCTTAACAGCTGCAAGGTCTTTCGTCAAGGGCCATTGGGTCTCATCCGCGACACGCGCAAGGGCAGCGACGGTGTTATCTCCCTGATAAAGGAGGATGATTTGGAGTTCCCCTGAAGCAAGCTCAACGGAGTAATGCTGGTCGATCAAATTGAGGATTGCGCCGGGGATTGTTAGGTAGGCCTCCTCAATGGATTCGAGAGGGGCCGATGGGGAAGCTGGATGAGTTTCGTAGTTGTGAGGGAAGAGGTTCTCCACAGGGTCGATGGTGGGGTAGAGGGGTGTAGAGGAGGGATTTGGAGGATTAATTGTTTGGTAATTGGAGTCGATGACTTTGGGGTACATCGGGGTTGGAGTGGGATTTGGGTTTTGAGACGCCATTGTTGGATCTTACTTTGGGACACAATTGACAACGAACGAGGAGAAGAAACATTGAATTGTATGTAATGAAAATTGGCCCAACAAATGGTACACTAACTACTAAAAGTGGGTCCCATTACTGCAATTTTTCATATATCCACACAATAGGCAATGGCATTCGAGTGGGGCAGCCATCTCTCGTTCCATCGGTATTTTTAGGAGTTAAATTGATATTTCTGATCACAACTTTTTGAGGTAAATAATTCGTGATAAATATCTATATCTTAATTTGAGGTCTCAATGGTTGCACAATCTTAACAATAAAGATACATACAAGTGATCCAGGTTTCGACCTCAAGATTCAGCTCCCCCGTTAAAAATATTTTTTTTTAGGGGAAATGAGTTCAATTTTTTGGATGATGTGTAATTAAAAAATAAAAAATAAATTGAATTTATGTGTAAAATATTTTTTTGTGAGAATGTGTGGTTGAAAATGAATTTTAAAAAAAAAAATCGAAGAATGGTAGATAAACGAAGGCTTAATATGTCGTCGTTAACTACTATTTTCTATCATCTTTAACACCTGGTGATGTACTTCGTTCAATTTTCTTATTTGTTTTTTTTGTGTAATTCGATGAGTAGTTGAATTCATAGTTATGGCGAATGTCGTTACCTACTTTTGATTGTTTAATCGCGTTCTTATTCGTAATCTTTAACTAATTAGCATATTTTGTCATTGATGACTATTTTTATCCAAATTTTTTGTTAACTGCTTTAAATGGGGAGTAAATATTTTGTCAAACTTTTAATATATTGTTTTTATGCTTATTTACAAATGTGCGGCACAAATAATTTTTTTGTCAATTTTGGAACGAAAATTATCATAGGGACAAAAGGTGAAAATCGAATATAAAGTGTGACGTGAATATAATTGTCCAAAAGATAATTCGCGTTTAACCACAAAAAACAACAAAAAGAGAGCGAAAGAAATTTGGAGATTTGGAATGCAAGTTGAGTGACGGTTGGCCCATGCGTGGAACGATTAACCGTCTCGGTCTCAGAAGCCTCCCGCGCAAATACTGGTGATTTTAGTCCTTGGAATTTAGGTTAAGGCCAAAGTTTTAGTTCTCCTAGTTTCAAAAATAATTCTCAGTATATCCTTTTACTTTGAACTGTATTTCATTATTCAAAGCGAACTTTATTAATTTTAATTATAATGAATGTTTTTAATTTTTGCTCAGTTTCATATTTATATTCCTAATTTTTTCATCATATTTTTATCTTCGACATTCTACTAATTTGCACATCTTGTTAATTATTTCAAATATCATCCAAAAAAAATAAAAACAATTAGGAGGGTGTAAAAAGAGTCGTTTGCCTCTCGCATTATAAATACAAAAGTTTGAAAAAATATTTATTCTAAATTTATTAGGACATAAATCGTCACCAGAGACAAGATATGCTAATTAATTTAAGGTTAACTATAAAAATGCAACGAAAATTTTTGAAGACATAAATGAAAAATTATCACAAATTGAAGAGTTTCATTGCAATTAAAATGTAGTGTAGATAATAAAAACTATTATATGAATAAAATTGACCTTGAAAGATTAGTTTTAGGATGGTTATATTGGTGCCACAATTTTTATATGTTGCACTTGCACCACATTTTAGTTTCAATTAAAGTTCTCAAACTTTACAAATTATAGCACTTTTCCCTTTCAATTTTAAAATATAACATTCTATTAATTAATAAACCGTGTTTTTAATGATTTGTGTCACAATATTCTATTTGTGTTCTTGAGAAAAAAAAATATATATTTTTGCACTTCAGTATTTATTTATTTTGAAACTATGATTAAAAAAAAAAAAAAAAAAAGTTGGTTTATGAACTCTCAACGAACTTTTTAGATGAAAATCATTATCAAAAAAGAGATATGTTACTTAATGTAAGGTCCGGAATAATATTACGATGAAAAAAAAAAGTTGCAAACACAATACTATAATTTAACAAAGCTTGATGACCTTAAGTGTAATTAAAATGTCGGACAACGAATAAAAACTATGGTAGAAATATAAATACCCTAATTATATTCACACTATAACTTTTATTTATTATACTATATTTTAATTGCTATGAAGGTTCGTAACTTTTTTCGTTGTCATATTTATATCTTCAATTTTNAACAAAGCTTGATGACCTTAAGTGTAATTAAAATGTCGGACAACGAATAAAAACTATGGTAGAAATATAAATACCCTAATTATATTCACACTATAACTTTTATTTATTATACTATATTTTAATTGCTATGAAGGTTCGTAACTTTTTTCGTTGTCATATTTATATCTTCAATTTTTCCAGTCATATTTTTATTCCCAACAATTCATTAATTAGTACAATTTTTTTTTTTTTTCAAAAAGTATGTTACGAGGGCGTAAAAACACTTATTTGTCCATTCTATATTTAAATAAGCAAAATATATCAAATACACAAGTTTGACAAAATATTTACTCGTTATTTCAATGTACGTAACAGAATATTTGGACAAGAAACCGTTATCAAGCACAATATTTGCTAATTAATTGAATGCTAATAAAAATAACGACCTAAAAATCTTGGAAACAAATATCCGAGCATAGGTTGTAGGGTTTTGTTTCATTTAAAATTTAGTGTGTGTTTGAGCCACATTATTCCAATTTTTAATGAGCTCTCATTTTCGAAACAGTAAATTAATTGTTAAGAATTTACAAGTGTACACAACTTTGGCAGAAATTTTAAATGTTGCAGAAAACGTTGAAATTCAAAAGGTCAAAAACACCCTCATTTTTAAAAACTAATTTCCAAAAATAACCCTGCCATTTTTTAACTTAAGAGCATGTTTGGGAGAGCTCAAAATTCAATTAAAATTGAAAATATAGTCGTTATTGGGTCCCATTCGTCTAATAAAAATCAACAATAACGATTAATTTTTCAATTTTAATCCGATTTTAATATCTACCAAACACACTTTAAATAACCTCCCACCATTATTTGAAAGGTAAACCCAGAAATCAGATTTTCGGAACCCCCCCACCCCCCACCCCCAACAGTCAACCATGGATGGTGTTTGTCTCAGAATTATGACAATTCATTCAATGAGGTCCCCACAATGCAGGAAATAAAGTTGGCAAAAAATTGGAAAAATAGAGTTCAAACGCGAAATTAGTGTACTAAAAAAAAAAAAAAATGCAGTGTGAATATAGTTACTCTAGTTATTGATATCCTGAGGCTGCCTAAATGTCAAATTTTTTTATTCAAGGTTGAAAGCCATGTGTACTGAATTTTCTTTTGTGATAATTACCGCATTCCCTACCTTTAAACATCCAAATTCTAAAATCAGATTTTGTCTTTTAATTTTCAAAAATCAGATC
>CAIGRS010246920.1:0-16302 GCA_903798395.1 Fraxinus floribunda
AAATAAATTTTAAAAGAATGAGACTCAAACGAGGACAAAATAAGATTTGAGTGAGGATTGTCTATTTCAAAAGGTATGGTAAAAATTTTAAGGTTTTAAATGTTAAAGTTACTTATCTCCAAAGTATGAGTATATATCTATTTATTTGGTTGAAATTAATTACATCATGAATTATTATAGAGCTAAAATCTGAATGATTAATAGAATTTATTTATCATTATTTGGAGCAATAAAAATAAGAAGCCATATCCCGTGAATTCCAGATATTCTGACACGTGTTTATGACCAGAAGGTTGGAATATTTATGTAGGTCTATTAATGTCAATAATGCAATTTGAATAATCAAAACTACTATTTTTCAAATTACACCATCTCTCTCTCTCTCTCTCATTCATATACACCCACCTAGTACACTCATGTGGTATTTTTATTTTTTTAAAATAATTCCTCGATTTGACGATTTCGAACTTTAAGAAAATCAATAAAAAGTTATATAAGTGACAGTTTTTGTGAACAATTATTTTCGTCGAATGCAGCATTTTCGGTGAAGTTGTACTCAAAGAAATAACAACTCGCTATATATTATTTGTGAAACGATTTGATTTGTTCGATTTTAAAATTAATATAGATATATCTAAAATATGACATCTGAAAAAAGTAAACTAAATTTAATATTAGCAGTGATTATTTTAAAATCAGTCGTCACCTAAATGTAAGGTTGTGTTAAAAACTACTTAATATACACGTGACTTTATTTAATATCTTAAACTTACAGATCTAGCAGTTCAAAAGCAATTTTCCTGTCGATACCATGCTACTTTTGAATTAGAATTATTTTTTGGACCAAAATTGAAAATGATGGAATATACAAAGATCAAATGTACCTAATATGAAATGCTAAACAAAATTATGAATCAAGAAAAGTTATTTAAAAAAAAAAAAAAAGGTTACCAACTAAATTTGAATAAGACCCACTTGTATTTAATAATCAAGCAAATCATTAACTTCGAAGTTAACTAACTTTGATGGCAAAATAAACTTGATGGGATGGTAATCAACTTTGAGTTTTTAGAACTCTATTATCTTTAAGTTTGTACTAAGTCATAATTATGAATTAATTTTTTTAAAAAAAAAAAAGCAACTAACTCTTAACAAACCGCAAATCTCACCTTAAAATTAATTAATTAATTATATACTTTAAAAAGTTGCTTTCCAAATAAAAAGAAAATGGCAAGTGCAAAAACCAAACATCTAAAACAAGAATAATTCTAGGCCCAACAATCGAAAGTGTGAACTACTTTAATCATTTGAACATTGGAACTTAATATTACTCATTTATGTGGGGACAATCATGATGTAAGATTTAGTGGAGAGGAAACCAAATATGGTGACTCATCATCAAATGTCTTGATCGATAAGACTATATCGTGAAAATTAAGAAGATCGTAATTTTGATTTTATTTTACTTCGCACTCAAACAGGAGTAAATCCTTTGGAAGAAACAAAACAAAATAATCGGACAAGGTTTTGAGAGCAACATCTGAGCGAACTTAACCATCAGACTCAAGTTCACACGCGTAATCATCTAAATACGATACTTTTCTCATACAATACTTAAGAGAGTTTTTGCCCATTTAGATATTTAATATACTTTATAATGTAGAAAGCAATCTCTAGAATAAATTCACTAACCACGATTTTCATCAAAATCTCAACTGGTCAATAAATTTCAGTTTATTGCAATCAGGCTATTCATCCTCAATTTTGATGCAAAGTAGATCATTTTGTCCAATTTATTACTAAAAATAGTGTTCTAAAAAACGTAAAGCTTAAAGAGGCGTGAAGATCAGGTTTCGTACTAGGTGAGCCTAGGAGAAAACAGACAGTGTCATATTAATATATTTAAAAATTTTAATCAATCGAAAAATTATTTAATAATAAAAAAATACGTACCTAACATATAAAATTATAATACTATATTGAAGAAAAAAAAATCATACCTAGACACAAAAAGAATAACTAAGAAATAAGAAAAGCAAACAACAACAACAATAACAACAACAACAACAACAATAATAATAATAATAATAAAAGAGCGAGGCGGGGTATTTTGCGTAATACTGCTAAAAAGGACGTAAGTCTGACAAGATTTACGAAAAATGGTCATGTATAATATTAATGTTAGTAATAAAACTAGAGGGGGTGATTTATTCTACATCAAGATAAAAGATAAAGTGATCCAATTGCAACAAATTAAAGTTAAGCGACCATAAGTGTAATTTATCAAAAATCAATTCTAATTCTTTTAACTTGATTGATGGAATTTTGAAACCAATGGATTCCATGGCGATGCTTCTACAAGTACTCGAAAATGATATATTCAAGCTAAGCTTCACCTTCTGTTACGCCTCGCCTCCGAGGCTCAGTTTAAAGGTGTCACGTGGTAAGCCACGTGAGCAACAAGTCAACAAGAAAGTCAAAAGAAGGTTCGCAAGGTCAAAGAGTGAAGAGGTCAAACAAAGACCGAAGTCCTTTATGTTAAAGGTTGAGGTACATGTTGAGTCACTACCTCAAGGACGAAGTACTACAACTTAGGTTGAGGCTACCCGAGGCTATCAAACTATCCAAAGTCCATGGAACTGATTTTGTCCTATACGACAAATTTGAAGATCTTTTAGAAGTGATTGATGTAATACTTATAATAAAGTTTGTCAGTATGTCAGCTTATTGTATATAGCGACTGACCTCTCATTAATGTATAATTGTATGAATAGGCAATAATGTGATGCTCCAATTCAGGAGATGAGGCCACGTGGTTCTGACTCGATGACCACCACGTCGGCCAGGGCAATATAAATATATTCTTTTGTAAGTAATGAGGGAGGGAATTTCGGCAATTGTACACTCGAAATATACAGTTGAACTCTTGTGAAAATTATACAAACACATGGTTTTATATTTATTCATCATTTTTACAAGTTCATTAATTACATTAATTACAAATTTCAATATACAGCACAGTGACTCCAACGCAAAATTATCTATCCTTCCACATATTCCCGTTGATTGTAACATAGAATATCACAGTTTACCACCCGGCGATCATTATTAGTGCGATCGCTTTCGTTTCACACTGTCGAGCTAGAACATTATTGTCTCTCGCTGCAAAGTGTCTCCAACGTCCGTTTCCCTCCTATCTACCGCCGTTATTCCGATAGAAACGCATTGGAATAGTACTTAACTTGGCAAGAGTGGACTCGACATCTGTTGAGTTCATTTTTTTGGGGTCAACACCTTCTAAGAGTTCATCATTGTTGCGCATTCACAAGGTCAATTATTTTTTTAAGTTAACGTCAAGATTCGTGCTCCCGAATGAATTTTTGGAGAATGACTTTGGATTTCATTTTATTTGAAATAATGAATTTTTTTTTTATTCATAAATGTGTTTAGTATGCTGAACTAATAAAAAATGAACCTAACACATTATGTCACAATCTTGAATTTATACAACTGCTTCCCTCTCATTCATATAAATCATATCTTGAGTTTGTATGCTTAATTTTATTAAATATTAGTTTTTAAAAAATTATTTGGCTAGAAAATCTAATGAATTTCTGTAATTTGAAACGTATTGTATTGAATAAGAATAAAATAAATCAACAACACAAATTATGGCTACAAAATGCAATGTGATTGACCACAAAAGTCATATCTTAGTTACTTATCTCACTATCATTATGAAATTTAATTTAATTTAATTTTACCATGTGAAACTTTATAGGATAATCAACAAACATTTCACATGTCTTTCTTTCTTTTTCAAATTATGTTTGATAAAATATATGTATCAAATAGATCTGAATTATTTTGCAAAATTATACCCCGTTAAAAATATGAAGAAAGTCAAAAAAAAATAAAAAAAAATAGAGAATAATATGAATAAAAAGGATTCAAAAATTTCTGGAAAACTTTAATATCGAGGAGGCCATTAAAGGTAGGAATTCACTAAATAAAAATTGTTGTGACCATCTGTAAAGAGAAATAAGTAGAAAATATTTCTCACTCTCTTTTCCTCGATTATTGGACAATCCTGTGGCTCTCTTAGTTTCACTTATTCAACATGGGACAAAGTGAATTTTTTTTATACAAGGAATTTGGCTACGTAATTGTTGAATAACAAATAAATACAAAGGAATAAGCAAGCAAACTCATATTTATTTATGCGAACCTGAAAATATCTAAGCCTCAGAAGATGAAAGCTAATATTCATGGAAGCACAAGACCTTACAATCAAGAATGGCAAACTGTTCCCACGATATTCCACGTTGGAAGAAACAGTTATCAAGGCATATGTACATACATAATTAAAGCATGAATTCTAAATCAATAAGCGAAGAACACGTAAGTTGGTGAATAAAATGTGAACTCATAATAGAATTAGTTGAAATCCATCATTGAATGACTGTCGCTTGTCACTAATCGAAAAGACACAATTGCTCCCCAAAAAAAAAAAAAAAAAAAAATCTATAAATAGTCCTGCCTAGAGGAAAAAAGGGGTGTAAATTCAAATATTTCATTCCCAAATAACCATTTCACCACTTGCTCCTTACTAAGCATCAAGTATTGTAGGTGATAAGTGCATTTTACACACTTATTTTGATTCAGAAGTATGGATAATTGTCAATAAATATGTCAATATGGTTCAATTCTGTGTAATTTGTGTTTTGTAGGCTAAAAACGATGAACGTGGAGAAAATTCGGAAAAACAAGCGAAAAGGACTAAAATGAAGCAAAATCAAATTTTGAGGACCCAAGTGCAAATATTGAAAAGTTATGTCGATCTCATGATTAAGATTTGAGTGTGTTGGGCATCAATTGGAAGATGAAAGAAGCCAAATGGATGAAATATAGTCAAAGTATTATCACATATCAACTCCCAGCCGAAAAAGCCCTGCTTCGAATTTTCAATCTCAGTTTGAGACCCATTTTTGGCATAGGAAACATTTTAAGTCGAAATACTATCACATATCAACTTCCAGCCGAAAAAGTTGTACTTCAAGTTTTCAGTCTTAAGTTTGAGACCCATTTTTGGCATACAAGAAGTTTGAATTTGAAAATTTATACTCTGAAGATTTGTAACCCTTTGAGTTAGCTTTCTAACTCATTTTGAATCACCTTAATCATATGTCAGGAGAGAAAGATATGACCAAAATATTGAAAGCTGTTCGATGAAAAAAAAAAAAAAAAGTATAACTATGTGGCCGCATAGTTATAAATCCATGCAACCGCAAAGTGCATTCCAAGGCCAAAATTGAGGGTTGGACTTCCTTCTATATGACTGCTTATAAATGTACTATGCGGTCTTTTGGCGAGATTTTGTTTCCTTTTTCAATTGTAACCTATTTTCGTAACAAAATTTAGGCATCCTATATATACCAAACTCTACCAGAACATGTGGGGGGACCTTCTTTTGACCTAAAAATGATATTTTGCCATGGTTTTGAGAGAAGAAAAGAAGAAGAACGTGAAGATCAATTCAAACAACACGAAAATTCAATTCAAGATTAATCGGGGTGATGTCGTTTCATCATTGTTTTTCTAATTTTCTTCTTTCCATCATGTTATGCTAGGTTAATTTTGTACTAGGGAACAATGAAATATGTAATATGATTTTTAATTCTTAGTTTTACAATTCTTGACATCAAAAACACGTTTTGAATATTTGAATGATTTATGTGATCTTATTTTATTCATAACTATTGTGCATGTAATTGTGTGAGTGTAATGGCTTATTTCATGCATTCGATAGGGTCCGATAGGAGANTCATTGTTTTTCTAATTTTCTTCTTTCCATCATGTTATGCTAGGTTAATTTTGTACTAGGGAACAATGAAATATGTAATATAATTTTTAATTCTTAGTTTTACAATTCTTAACATCAAAAACACGTTTTGGATATTTGAATGGTTTATGTGATCTTATTTTATTCATAACTATTGTGCATGTAATTGTGTGGGTGTAATGGCTTATTTCATGCATTCGAAAGAAGGGAAATATATTCGATATATGTAAATTATCATAGGGTCCGATAGGAGATAGTAATATACCGCTATGTCTTATGTAAATCTTTAAATATTCATAAAAATTTATGCATTCTTGTATGTTCGTATCCATCATAGAAATATAGTTGTGTCATATATGAGAATATGTTTGACATTGCTCGAGAGAAATTGTCGAATAATTTAGGAATATTGATTTGTTAATATTGCAATCGTATGTCAATGTGTAAAATTAGGGTTAACAAGATTATTAGTTAGGAATTCGTAATTCTAGTACACTTGTCAGATATTAGACAACATTTCAATTTACATTCGTCGTCAATTTGCATTTAGTTAGTTAATTCATTCATACTTGCATACTTATCATTAATTCAGTTATAATTTCCTCAAAACAAACACTCTCATATTTATTGTTTCGGTTAAGATCACGGTAAGCTAATCAATCCTTATGGGAACAATACTCGAACTCAAAACGTCCACTTTATTACATGTTAACGATCCATACAGTTGCAGTAATTTTAATTAGATATATTTTCGTGAACAAGTTTTTGGCGCCACTATTGGGGATTTCACTTTAGTTTAATTTTATTTACTTTGACACTAATTCAAATTTTTCTTTTCTTTTATTATTTTATTACTTTTATTTTTGCCTAACCTCGTACTATTAATCTATCTCGTGTTTGCACTCTCTCCCTATACTTTTTACTTTTGCAATGGATAATCTCTACATGAATTGCCCCGCATGAGGGTTCATCTTTAAGCAGCTTCCAATATTTTGACCATAACTTTCTCTACAAGTGTCCAATTAAGTTGATTCAAAATGCAATGAAAAGTTAATCCAAAGATCTACAATTCTTCTATACAATTTTCCAATTCGAATATCTGAAAAATAGGTCTCAAGTTGAGGCTAAAAATTCGGATCATAACTTCTTCGGTTGGAAATTAGTTTGTGAAAATACTTCCACTATATTTCACTCCTTTGACATCCAATTGATCCTATATAAACTTCAATCATCATTTTGTGTTTCGAATCAACTATTGAATGTTTACACTTTGGTCCCCAAACTTTGGAGTTCCTTCCTTTTCGCACGATTTTTCGTTCCTTTCTTCCAAATCCATCAATCTGCATTGAATTCAACATAACAAATATAATTAACACAAAATCAAGCTATAAATCTTCCAAATCACTAACAAATACTCTAATTTGATGGTCTGATAAGTGTATAAAATACACTTATCACATCATCGCCTCGAGGTTCATTTGGTACCAAAATGCCCAACAAGAAATTTGGGGGCTATTTGTTGAATAACAAATAAACACGAAGGAATAACCAAGCAAACTCGTGTCCATTTATACGAACCTTAAAATACGAGAGCCTCAGAAGTTGAAAACGAATATTCATGAAAGCACAAAACCTCACAACGAAGAGTGGTAAGAGCCTCAGAAGTTGAAAACGAATATTCATGAAAGCACAAAACCTCACAACGAAGAGTGGTAAATTGTTCCCATGATACTCTATATTGGCAGAATCAAGGCAAACGTGGATTCATGATTAAAGCATGACTTCAAAATCAATAAATGAATAACATGTAAAATTGGTGAATAAAACGTGAACAATTAACAAGATTGTTAGAAATCAACCATTGAAGACCGCCACTGTCACTAATTGAAAAGATCCAATTATCCCTAAAACACGAAAAAGAAATTTATAAATAGTTCCGCCAAGAGAAAGTGATGCAAAGTCAAATATGTTTCTCCCAAATAACCATTTCACGTCTTGTTCCTTACTCATCATCAAGTACAGTGAATTTAGTAGGAGAAAATCCTGACTAGATAAGAAATTTGTTGATCTTGATTTTGTGATCAACAATAATGATATTATATTTCCCAATGTAAAGATGAAAAATCCATTTTAATTATATTTGATGAAATATATATATATATCGAATATATGCCTTAACAGCCAAACCATTAAAATCCCCAAATTATTTTTATCACTACTAATACAATATTGGACTAATGTTGTTATCAATCAATTATATTACCACACAGAAATGTAATAATTTTCTAACAACTTACAAGCAAAGTAAGATCTAAAGAAAAATAATTAATTGAAGCATTATCAACTCATATACAAGATTTGAACATTACTTCATATCACTCCATTACGACTCACTAATGGTAATCATAGTAATACAAATTAGATTATCATCAATAAATACAANAACTTACAAGCAAAGTAAGATCTAAAGAAAAATAATTAATTGAAGCATTATAAACTCATATACAAGATTTGAACATTACTTCATATCACTCCATTATGACTCACTAACGGTAATTATAGTAATACAATATTTGGATACTACGTTATTTATGTTTTGTATTGAATTATTATTTTCATAGACTAATAAATCAGATGGAATAACCAAAAAAATGTATTATAAAAAAAATTGTCGTTATTATTTAATCATCATTTACATTTTTTCTCTTTAGGGGGTGGGGAGAGGGGTTGGTGTAAATTAAACATACATATAAAGGAACAAGGAAACATTGTCATGAAGAAATTACTTTACTTGAATAATAATGTTTCTTTAGAGAGAGAGAGAGACAACCTTTCCAATAGAAACTCAAAAGCAATAGCAATCCTTATTTCAAACAATTTTGTAAGTTAAAACTAAATTTATGTCAAACACGTGACACGTCACAAAATTTTACATAAACGATCAAATCAACTGTAAACCTCTTTTTTTTTTCTTTTAAAGATACCTAAAAACGAAAAATGGGTTATGAAGTTGGAGACATGAGTGTCCTCATAAATGAGTTATAAATCGAGTTATCTATTCTATTTGATTTCAGAGACAAATATACTGTTTTATTGCCAAATACAAGGAGGTTGAACCCCCACTTTCCTGCATAAAGAGAAACCTTATGTACATAGCCATGATTTGCAAGCTAAGCCCAAAAGCAATTTTATGCTCTCTCTCATTCATTTCTTCTTTTTCCATTGATGTCTTGGCCCCACTCTCCTCTACACACTGGCCTTTATCTAAAGATTCAGTAAAGGGAATCTTCTTGGACCCTGTTACAGGCTGGTTTAGAATATATATTTAAATGGAACTTCAATATAAGATTATTTTAGGTGTACAAGGATTTGCTATAATAGGTTAAACCTTTTGGAATGGATCAAGTTTCCATTAAGTTGTGTCCTAGACTTGGCCATGTAGATACACAAATTGAAATTTGGCAAGTGTCGAACGATCCAAACGAAGGTGTGGACTCAATTAATCTTGATAGCAGCAGATTCTGTAATGGTGAACTCTCGTAATGGAGGAGTTTCCATTTATAACGCAACCCTTGTGCAGTCGAGTTGATGTAAATGTCAATGGAGTGTGCGATCCTGGTTGACAGGGGATGGATGGAAGAAGCCGTGACAATCATGAGTGGCCATGATATTGTAGTACTTTGTTCAAGGAAAAATTATTGAATAAGTATGAACACAGGCATAGCCAAAATCTTTGAGTTATGGGGCAAACGAAGTGTTGAAATAAATTACAATATAAAGCTTATAAAAAATAGTATTGCCATCATTTTATTTAATCATAGGATATAATAGGTAAGAGTAGTAAACATTTTTTAGCTAAGTATACAGAAAAGTAAACCCAATTTTCCAATAAATTGATAGCAAATTCAAAGAAAAACTGTGTGTAAAACTTTAATCATTATACCTAACCTCCTATTATGAAATTTTGGCATTCACCATCTAAAGTTTATTCATTGGTAATCATAAAACAAAGCCCTTAACAAAAACACTTTGTTAGCAAAAAAAATTCTCTGCAAATAAATAAACCAAAAGATGCAAAACCCATTCTGAATTCGATATTTTGAGCTTTTCCTATATTCCGAAATCGAAAGGGCTCTTGCAAATTTGTAATTTTACCAGAATTAACAGACTTTTTTCTCTCAAATTTCTTCAAGCCTGACAATAGAAGCAGATTATGTACAGTAATTCTACAAATAATCCAATCAAAAAGGCAAAAACTCGCTACTTTCCAGAGAGAGAGTTGCAGAAAATAAAAACAAAGAAGAATACTTTAAATTGCCATGGAAAAAAAAAACCCTTAATGCAACGAAATTAATGATCAAATCATGCTTAACCGGCCGCCTGTGCTCATTTCTAAAATGTTTAAATGTACAAAGATTTTTTATGCTAATATCAAACCAAACTTAGTCTGATCAAAATGAAAAAGACGAGAATAATCTAAACCTAGTTTATATCAACTACTTAATCACCACTATTACTTAACAGTGTATATCAGCAAATGATTTCAGTTAGAACCAGAGATAAATCATTCCTCTTTTGAGCATATGATTACCTCAACTTGAAGCATAGTGCCTACCAACAAAAAGTAATATAAAGGATAAGAAGAATTGATTTTGTAATGGTCCCATAATCACTTTTTTTTCTATGATTTTACTTTTCCACTTTACAGTAAGAT
The DNA here is from genome assembly GCA_903798395.1 of Fraxinus floribunda. Classification (NCBI taxonomy): domain Eukaryota; kingdom Viridiplantae; phylum Streptophyta; class Magnoliopsida; order Lamiales; family Oleaceae; genus Fraxinus; species Fraxinus floribunda. The sequence goes on from CAIGRS010246920.1 coordinate 10,557, forward strand.
TGTGACTCTGGGGACAAAGAAGGAGCTTAGTGTTCTTGCAATCCACATCACTCTTCAATCTATATATCGATACTTCAGAAACAAGGAACTTTATCCCTCTTCCATTAAGATATTTAGGTAGATATCGCTCATTGATGCACCTAATTAACCAACACAAGTCCATTAGTTAAAATAAAATAAAACTAAAATGATGCAAAGTATACATTTCAACTTTTGTTGAACCGTTGGTGCAATGGATTGGACAGTACGAGAGATAAATTTTGCCATTTATCTTTCTTTGTAATCTTATCCTATACTGTCCATTTCAACAAATGTAACGTGTCTTTCTCGTGTATCCAATTTAACAGTGAAATGAAAACCGATAGAAGTGTCGAGCAGTGTTGGGCACAGTTATTAAATCCGACTCGAACAAGGTATTGGCTCTCGGGTTCATGGTCGAACCGGTAGGTCATTGATAAAAATCTATATAAAAAAATTAAAGTATATAAATTTTTTTAAGCAAAATTATATATATTTTTAAATTATTTTTCACTAATTATTTAGGTCTATAAAATAAAGTTTAATGTTCGACCAATTTTTTTATAAAAATACTTTTAGAAAACATATAATTACAAATTTGATACATATTACTTCTTACATATAATAAACATTGAAGTATTCTACAGCTCAAATGGTGAGAAAATAATTGTTTTACTTAGAAGTCCAAGGTTCAATTCGTTGGATTCACAATATTTTAAAATGCAATTTTGAAAACCGGTCAACCAACCGAGTTAACTCGATCAAAATCGTCGGTTAACTCGGTCAAAGTCGAGTTTTGAACGAGTCATGTGCATCCATATTAAATTAATCTACCCGGCCAGGACAAGGGATCGGGTCACCGATTTTCCGACCCGATCGATCAGTCCAGGTCGAGTTTTATAACTATGGTGTTGGATTTTGATACCCAATGAATTTTAAGTTATGATGTAAATATAGGATTAAATTGTTACCAACAATCAAGTCCAAAAGCTCGACCCGCAAATAACGTGAGGCTGTTGGAAGTAGCTTAAATAATTGATGTTGCCCGTGCTCTATATATATTACCTCTTAGATGACTTTGAATCTTAACGTATTTAACCTTATATTGGTCCAACTAAAGCCTGTGAGATTGGTGTTGTGAAAGGAGAAAAAACGTGACTGCATTTTTGAGAGAAAAACTGGTTTCTTTGAGTTCCAAAAATCTGGTGTCTTCTTCCTTCAATTTTTAGTCTCTATCTTATGTTCCTTCCATTGTTTTTCTCGTGCATTTATAGCTACAAATCATCACCGTTATCTTATCCTTTGTAGGTGAGATTGAGGAGCAATTGGGGTGAATATATTGGTTTGTGGGTTGGAACCGTTTGGATTGGTTGTTTCGTAGAGAAATATAACGTGAAACTGAGCCTAAAAAATACCGTTTTGACAACACTTAGAACAAGCTTCCGCGACAAGCAGTAATAAATTTCACCTTTTTCAAGTTTAAATTAACAATTAAATAGTCATGTCATTAGATTCATTGAGGGATATTTGGTATATGAATGGCAAAAAAGGATAGATTATAGCTTCTTCTTTTTTTCTTCCTCAATAATGTTTACCTCTATACATTTAACCTTAACAATGAGCCATGAAAGGGAATGCAACTTAGATGTAATTTATGTTGGAAAATACTTTAACGTTATAATAATCGTTCATGTTGGATAATCAAGAATTTAAAAATCGAAACGAAAGCGTACCTGAATCAGACATAATTAATGCAATGAATGAATTATACGATTTTAGTCTTTCAAATCAGCACATTGTTCATTTGTTTCTCTCTGAAGATGGGAGTCAGAACATAATGAACAATTCACGTGTGATTCGAGGACCATAACTATATATATACACACATAAAATCCCACACTTTAATTGGATACTTCAAAGCCAAAAATACCAAAATCTTATTAGATCACTTTAAACGGGTTTAACCAAATTTGATAGCCTTTAATTTAATACACAATATTTCACATATAAGCCAACATGTTTGATTAAAATTATTACAATCTTCCACTTAGGCTATATGTGTTATCTTATATATGTGTATTAAACATAACCTTATGAGTACTCAGAGTTTTTCTATCATTACCAAATGTATCCCCAAACAATTTGGTCCATCAATCATATCAAGATAGGATCAAATCATTATTTATATCGTAACTAAATCTATCAATGATCACGTATATTGACATAATTGAATGACATGAATCAAGAATAGATGTGTAGCATAGAAATTACATGAAATGTGATCTTAACATGCCTATCCAACTGGTCACCTTAATACTTTAGTGAAATCCTTTTCAAACAAGTTCAGAAATAATAAACCAAAAAATTTATAACCAAAATAACTTTAATCATAAACCATATTCAAAATGACAGTGCATGAGTCTAATATGAAAACCATAGAAATACAAACTCCCACTAAAACTAGATACCTTAAAGAGATATTACACTCATATAATCAGTGTGCTCATGAAAGACATTGGGTATTAATCCCTTAGTAAGTGGATCTGTAACCATGGAGTTTGTCTCAATATGCTCTATTTTTTTGACTTCATCGAGCTCCTGCTGTAATTGGAATAAAGTACTACTGATTTATTATCACAAAATAACTTGAGTGGTCTTTCTATACTGTCCACAATGCGAAGCCCAATTACAAATTTCGCAACCATATTCCATGGTTTGATGCCTCATAATGCCGCTACAAACTCCGCTACCATGGTGGAAGTAGCTATGAGTGTCAGCTTAGCACTCTTCCATGAAATAGCACCTCCAGCAAGCAGATAGATATAGCCTGAAGTGGATCTCCTACTATCTTGGCATCCTGCGAAATCGGAATCAGAGTAACAAATGATCTCCAACTAATTCGATCTCATGTATGTGAGCAAGTAGTCATTTGTTCTCTGTAAATCAGTGTTCTAAATAGTGGGAAATAGCGCCGCTAAAGCGCGGAATGTGGCGAAAACGCTCCGCTTCGGGGTATTCGGTTAAAAAAGCGGTCAAGCTTTTTTGTTGACTGCTATAGCAGGATTAAGCGTCGCTATAGCGCGCTTAAGCGCGCCTTATCCCCCCTTTTTTTTCCATAAATTTTTTTATATAAAAATATATTTAATGTCTTAAAAATAATTAAAATAATATTAAAAATACGAAACCCATTATGACGCTTATTCTTCGCATTGACACGCTTAATCTTGTAATTCTTGATTCTCGACATTGACGCTACGCAACGCTTACGCTTTTTAGAACATTGTTGTAAATACCGCATCACCCGTTTGGCTATTTTCCAATTATTCATTCCCGGGTTACTTAAATATTTCCCTAGCATCCCAACAATGTACGCTATATTCGGACACGTACAAACCTGAACATATATCAGACTCCATATAGCTGAAGAATAAGGAATCTTCTGCATTTCATTAATTTTCAAGTCATTTTTGGGGCATTGACTTGAATTGAAATTGTCTCCTTTAGTCACAGGGGTGTCACATAGTTTACAATCTTGCATGCCATATCTTTTAAGTACCTTTTCGATATAACTCTTTTGTGATAATCCAAGAATACCCCAAGAACAATACCGGTGCATCTGAATTCTTAATACAAAAGAGGTATCACCAAAATCTTTCATCTCAAAATTCCTTGCTAGAGATCTCTTGGTTTCGTGCAATAAGCATATATCGTTGACGGCAAGCAACATGTCATCGACATATAAAACGAGAAAAATATACTTGCTTCCACTGAACTTGTGGTATATACAATTATCAACCAAATTCATCTCAAAATCATATGAGATGATCACTTGATGAAACTTGTAATACCATTGATGAGATGCCTGTTTGAGTCCATAGTTGGATTTCTTTAGTTTACAAACCATTTACTTTGCATCATCAGACACAAAATTTTCTGGTTGCTCCATATAGATTATTTCATCAATATCACCATTGAGAAACATTGTCTTAACATCCATCTGATGTAACTTAAGATCGAAATGCGCTACCAATGTCATTATAATCCTGGATGAGTCTTTAAAAAAAATCGAAGAGAAAGTCTATTTATAATCGATGCCTTCTTTCTGTGTAAAGCCCTTTGCGACAAGACGAGTCTTATACCTCTCTCTAGTGGATCTTCTTAATGGCATTAGTTCTTGAGGCGGTAGAGTTTGTTCTTTTGGAGCAAGTTGTTGACCTTCACAGGGAGATACAACAACATTGTCTTGATTAGGAGTTTCTTATTAAACAATGTCAAGGATAGAAATTTGATCTCGATCATTTTCAATGGCAATTGGATGAATTTCAACGTATTCCTCCTCAAAGACAAAGCCTGTAACCCTTTCTCCTCCCCGCAAACTCAACATCCTCAAAGAACGGGCATTTTCTGTCTCGAAATTGCCTTAGTTGTGAAATCATAAAACTTGTAACCCATAAACCTTTTAGAATATCTAATGAAATAGCAACTAATAGTAATTGCATCCAGTTTCTTTTCATTTGGCCTAAAAGGTTTTGTCTCAACTGGACATCCCCAAATGTTTACGTGCTTCAAACTAGACATCTTACCCATTTAAAGCTCATAAGAGGTTTTATTAGTAGCCTTAGGTGGAACTCTGTTGAGTATATATGTCGTGGTCTTTAATGCTTCACCCCAAAGTGATTCTGACAAGGTAGAATGAGTAATCATACTCCTCACCACGTCCTTAAGCGTTCTATTTCCAACACCATTCATAGTGGGCAAACACGGCATAGTGTACTGTAGGACGATACCGCATTCCTCTAGGAATTTAGCAAATAAACCTGAACCGTTATATCTGTCATAGTATTCACCACCACGGTCAAATCTAACGCTTTTAATCCTTTTGCTGAGTTGGTTCTCAACTTCAACTTTATAACTTTTGAACACATCAGCGACCATGATTTTTCATGAATGAGATATATATAACCATATCTAAAAAAGTCGTCTATTTGCGTTATAAAATATTATCGACCATTCCAAGAAGTCATAGGGAATGGTCCACAAATGTCCGTATGTCTAAGTTCTAAGACGTCTAAAGTCCTGTTGGCTTGAAATCTCCTTTTATTGGTTTGTTTCCCCTTTATACAGTCAACACAATGTCCGTATGTATAAGTTTTAAGACATTTAAAGTCCTGTTGGTTTGAAATCTTCTTTTATTTATTTGTTTTCCCTTTATACAGCTAACATACATATCATGATCTATAAAGTCAAGGGGATTGAGAATTTTGTTAGACACAAGTCTTTCAATTCTCCTCTTGGAGATGTGACATAATCTCTTGTACCATAACGAGGTAGAATTCTCGCCGGTTAATTTTCGCTTTACACCTCGAGTACTTACAAGCAAGAATTCATTAAAAGAAGCGATCGTATCAATTAAATAAATAATCGTAACCTAATAAAGAATCGGAATCGATCAATTTTGAATCATAAAAAAACTAAATATTCCATTTCCAAATGAACAAGAATAACCAGATTTGTCCAACACAGAAATAGAAATCAAATTTCGTCGAAAAGACGGTACAATAAATGTCTTATTAAGATCCAAATAACATTCAATATTTAACAATAATCTAAATTTTCCTATTGCTTTTACTTCCACCGTCTTGTCGGCTCCAACATAGATGTATCTTTCTCCATCACTTGATTTTCAACAACCTAGGCAACCCTCATAGATACACTGATGTGAGTTGTT